>OX336400.1:172125042-172337542 GCA_946902985.2 Meconema thalassinum | reverse complement strand
CTCTAATATGGTCACATATCAGTTTGAAATAAATCACAATATTCTTTACTTAACACTTGCGTTCGTTTCCTGCACATTCCATACATCGGAATGCCATTCGATTTGTATATGCGGTATATTCTTTATGGCAAAACAGCCCTATCAATATGATGTCAACAAACCCACGACTGTACGTACATATCTAGTCATCCCCCAGGGGCTCACATCTAGTGGGACGTGGGTTGGCGACCACGGGACCCCAGCTGAGTCCGGCATTGCTTCCACTTACTTGTGCCGGGCTCCTCTCTGTCTTCTTACCTGTCGAACTCCCTTGGTCAACTCTTGTTCTTTTCCGACCCGGGCGGTATTAGGGTATCCGAGGCCTAGGGTGTCTCTTCCTTTCCCGCCTTAATTGCCCCTTGTCTCATCTTTCCTGATCCCCTCCTTCTGGGAGGGGTCAGCCTTCTTTTTTCTTTTCCTGTTATCTCCTGCCTTATGCTCAAGGCCCTCAAGGAGGTAGGGTGTATGTAGCCCCACCACTTCTGGTGCACCCTAGAAAGTGCTACACCCTCAGGGGCTCACGGCTGGTGAGTTCGGGAGTTGACGACCCCGAGGAATTCCTGAGCTGGGTCCGGTTTCCCCCTTTTGTCCCTTACCTGTGGGGAGGACCCTCTCCTCTTTCACTTTCCTGTTGATTTTCTTTTCATTATATTTCTTTTCCCTTTAAGATTCCCGCACTGTTATTTTTGCATCTCCACTCCATTTTGTGGGTGTTTTCAATCTCTGTTGCATTTTGTAAGTCTTTTCGAACTACGTTGCATTTTGTGAGTGTTTTTCAACCTCAATTGCATTTTGTAAGGATTGACAATCTAAATTGCTATTTAGTAAGTCTTTCAATATAGGGGGCGAACCTTTTGTGAGTATTTTGAATTTCAATTGCATTTTGTATTTTCAACCTAAACCACTTTTTTGCAAGTAGGTAGTTCTCAATTGCATTTTGTGGGTATTTTGAATCTAAATTACATTTTGTATGTATTTTCAATCTCATTTGCATTTTGTAAGTATTTTGATTTCACTTGCATTTTGTAAGTATTTCGACTATACGTTGCATTTTGTACGTATTTTGAACTTAACCTACATTTTGTGCTTATTTTTCACTCTATTCCTTTTGTGAGTATTTTCGTTCGAAATTCCCTTTTGTAAGTATTACCGCTCTCCATTTTGTGAGTAGTTTCAATCTGAGTTCCTTTTTGTAAGTATTTTGCTGCTCATTTAATTTTCGTTCTGGTTTCCACTTCATTGACATTTTCGCTTTCACACAGACCATTAGGGGCCGATAACCTGGATGTTAGGCCCCATAAAACAACAATTATCATCATGTATCTAGTCAGCGTGGTTCGAACATCGTCTGTCTGTCTCAGGTCTCCTCGCTGCCCCAGTGTAGTGGTGGTAGGGGAAGGAGCGCTAGTCTGACTGCTCAGTGCTCTCCGAGCGCAATGACTGGATGGCCCTGGACTATAATAACAAATGAAATGAAATCAAATGGAATGCAAAGACCAAAATTTGTCAGTCTTGATGGCCCTGTCATTTGCTCTCCAAAGATTGTACCAGAAGATGTTGTGGGTCCTGCAGTTCCCCTCATTCACAAAGTCCGTCTTCAGTGTAGCCCCAAGTCTTGAGAGGGGGGGTCTTCCTAATTGCGGTCATTCCAGATTGCGTTCACCTCATTAGTAGTCCAGATTGCGGTCACTTTCATTTTATGGAAGAACAATAAACATTCCAGCGTCCAGATTGCGATCACTTTTCTTGGGAGACCGTTCCACAGTGGGTCAAAATCGAAATCTAGGAGGACAAAATTATTTATTTTCATAATTAAAAATAAAAATTTATTACTTCTACAGCATTCTCATATAATTGCCGCTCACTATTCTGGGATATAAACGCATCTTAGTGTAAATTTGTCACCACTGTTCGAGCAGTCTGAATTGGAGGGTGAATGTAAGTGGCTGTGGTTTGGTTGTCTTCGTGGTTAGTGTGATGCTTTAAGATGGAACATGCAGCTGAAGGTATGATCTTTGTAATGTGTTTCAGTTATTAATGTGCGTAATTGTTACGTAATTTTAGCTATATTAGCATTATATAATATTTAACTATTATTTTTAAAATTATATTTTCACTTAGATATTTAGTATGTCGCGTCACTCTGCGTCACTTTCTACTTAATGTTAAAATGTAGACACAGTCTTGTAGTTTACGCCTGTTATAAGATTTTTTGCATGTTTTTTCAACATACTTAGCTATTTTACGTTTTAGAAGATGCCGCGCAACCAGTTCTCACACGTTTACAACCGTTTGAAGCACTGGGTTTGACGATTATGTCAAAAGTGTAACGTAGTGACTTTGTTAAAAGTAAATTAGGGGGTATTGTTCTGAAGAGATAACTGAATGCTCTATCCAACTCCTAGTCATAGACAATTTCTTGCAATGTGTAGACGTAGCTTAAAAAAAGTCTTAACTGATGTTTATTATGAAGTAAACGAATTATATACGTTGCTTTCACTCTAAATTCATGATTAAAACGTAAACATTATTTTGTCCCCCTAGATTTCGATTTTGACCCACTGTGCGTCCGGACCCTACGCACTTGCAGGAGTACTCGGCATTGATCACATCATTGAGGGTAAGGTAGGGGGAAACCTTCAAAAATACCATCTTATAAGTTGAGTAGTTTTGACAGTAAACTTATTGATTTTGACTTATCAAAAGTCACAGATTTCAAATCTTGAATGTTAATAAATCTAAAACTTCAAATGTTTGATTTTGTGTGTAGGAGGACGCAGAACACGCCGGCTTCTCACCGCTGGGCCCGTGGTTCAAATCCCGGTCACTCCATGTGAGATCTGTGCTGGACAAAACGGAGGCAGACAGGTGTTTCTCCGGGTTTTCCGGTTTTCCCGCACAATTCATATCCTCGCCGCTAGATGGGGGCTTCATTCATTCCATTTCTGACCCGGTCGGAGATTGGAAGCAGGCTGTGGATTTTCATTCATTTATGTCCTCCAGTTACTCGAAATATTGTTGAAACGTCCAGCTGCTTGAATAATCCATAATCCTGTCTACAGTACAAAATGTTCCCACTTAATTGGCCGGGTCTGCCTCTGTTTCCGAAACCTACAATACTTACTGCGCATGCTTGATACGAAATCATGTATGAGCTGTTTTCGAATTTCATTCTAAAGTGCAGAAGAAAATGTCACTTCAAAAACGTTCATTGCAGTCTGTCAATACTCACAAGTTTCCCAGACGACTCTAATTTCAAGTACAGATTTCTGTCAAGGTAAGGAGGCTTAATGAGACTGTTGACTTCAGCCCCCCCTGCTATTCTTAATGACCGGGGAATTCCTGTCTTGAAATATTACTACAATACAGAGACAGGAGTGCATTCACGAAATAGAGAAGCAAATTACTGGAATTGCCAAGGGCCGAAAATGCAGGCAGCAGTCATCTGAGGAGTACAACATACCACCAAATATAGCAAATATGTACTTATGAATAAATACGCCAGAATATGTATTTATTTATAAAAACGGCAAAAATATGTAAATAAAGAAAATAGTTAAATAAAGATATTTAAACACATAATAACCAGGCCTTATTATTATTATTATTATTATTAATAATAAATATAATATGAGATTAACGCCCATTCTAACTACTGAGGCATTTAGAGACGTTAAGGTGCAAGAATTTTGTCCTGAAGGGGATCTTTATCGTGCCAGTAAATCTACAGACACGACTCCCTCGCATTTGCGCCCCCTCAAATGCCAAGTGAATGCGCCAGGATTCGATCCTGGAACCTTAGGAACAGCAGGTGAAAACGTTACCGATGTGCCACCCATTCAGTCCAGAAATGTTCCATACACACACCCAAGTACATGGGGCTACATTATTCAATGTTGCAAATGAGTCGTCCAATTGCAAAATTCGTTTAATCCACTTGTGAATAAGGATCATGCCGTAAAATTATTTATTTTATTAGTTCGTTTCTTTAATTTTTTTATTTTTTAAAATTTTATTTTGTTTTTTCTATTTTGATTTTGTTTTGTTTTTCAATTTTGATTTTGTTTTGTTTTATTATATTTCTTTTTATTTTGTTTTGTTTATGTTGTTGATTATGTTTTGTTAAATTTGTTTTATTTTATTTTGTTTTAAATTGTTTTATTTAATTTTTTGTTTTATATTATTTTGTTTTGTATATTTTGTTGATTTTGTTGTGTTTATTTTGCTTTATTTTATTTTGTTTTGTTTTATTATGATTTTCCTGAAAACAAACATAAAACCAAAAAAAGAAAAACAAGAAGCAAAAAGAAAAATTCAAAAACAAAAGCAAAAGCAGAAAAAAACAAGAAACACAAAGCAAAAAGTAAAATTAAAAAAAAAATGAAAAGCAGAAAACAAACACAAAACCAAGACCAAGAAAGAAAAGCAAAAAGTAAAATTAAAAAGCAAAAGCACAAAGCAAACACAAAACCAAAAACCAAACACACAAAGCAAAAAGAAAACAACAAACACAAAAGATACGTGAGGCAAAGTCCAGAGAAACGAGTTTTGTAACTGGAAGACTCAAATGAGGAAGCAGGAAGTCCGATTATATGGCAGGTGTTTTATTATTATTGCTCTTGGTAGGAATTTAAGAATGTGATGACTAAGACATTCTCGAAGGTTAGTGTTACTGTGTGGAAAACAACATGAAATGACATTCTTCTTACCAACATTGCGGTTTATAACAAGGTATCTTGGTGTAGCGGCTAGCGATATTAGTTGTCATCCTAGAGATCACGATTTCCATTCCCGGCTTTGCCTGTGTTTTTGTTTGAGTCTTCAGTCTTTTGAATGGTTTGATGCAGCTCTCCCTGTCTGGAGCTAATCGTTTCATCTCTACATAGCAACCTCACCTTACGTCCGAGGCAATCTGTTTTCTAACGTTGGTCTACCCCTACATTTCTTGTCCTCGACCCTTCCTTCCATAACTAAGCTTGCTATTCCTGGGTGTCTTAGTAAGTGTCCTACTAACCTATCTCTTCTCTTCATTAGCAGTCGCCAGAAACATCTCTCCTCTCCCACTAGTCTTAATACCTCTTCGTTTGTAACCCTATCTACCCATCAGATCTTCATCATTCTCCTGTAACAACACATTTCAAAGGCTTCAATTCTCCTCTTTTCTGCTGCACAAATAGTCCAAGATTCATTTCCATAGAGCGCCACGCTCCAGACAAAGACCTTCAAAAAAGTCTTTCTAATACCTAAATCTATATTCGATGTCAACAGATTCCTTTTTTGTAGAAATGCTTTCCTTGCCTTGAAAGTTAGTAACAATGCGCGTCAATTTAAACTTAAACGAGTTACTAGCAATGTAACCTTACCTTTTGTCGATTCCTACTGCAGCCATCTTGGAAGTGGTTTTCCGTGGTTTCCCCCCACTTCTACTTCGAGCAAATGCCGGAATCGTACCTAACTCAAGGCAAAGGACACATTCAAAATGAAACAACTCATTTTCCAGGCCACCATGTTTGTGGCATAATAATGTTAGTTGAAAGTTGGCCACTAGGGAGTTGTTTTTTTATTTTTGTTTTTTAGCCTACTTTTCACATTTTGTAAAAATGAGGAAAAGTAGACTTACAGTATGATATCGGGACTAATGTGTGTCTGTCTGTCCATCTGTCTGTCCTTCTGTCTGTGTGTGTCCCCCCTATCAACTCCTAAATGGCTGCAGCTATAGAAACCAAATTTGGTATGAGTAAAGAGCTATGCCGCAAGACCATATTGGAAAATGTCGTCAGTGCTAACAACTGCTGAAATATCGCAATTGAAAATTGAGGTCTATGTTGGATATCTCGGAAGATACGCATGGAAATTGTTCCAATGTTGACACATATATAGATAATATTCCATCAGACTAATTTACAGGTGCACATACATGAATTGAATTGAATTTATTGAATTGAATTTATTGTTTCTCTTATACAGGCCACTGAGGCTACAAAGCCTCTTTATGCAGCTCTCTTCATTCAGAGGGCGGTTAAATACAATATAATAAATGAAGAAAGAAAAAACTTAACCTATACATACAGTTGACAATAGAGAGTGTTGCCAAAATGATTCTATGTCTGCTGATTGGTCCAACATTTAAATGCATGTAACGTCATACTATCTATTGGATTTCAATCAAATTTGGTATGTGATTCGCGCACGGGAGCAGATATTAATGTGCATTCTTTTGGTGTCAACAGGGCTGCCAAATGTTGAAAAATACACTCTATACATTTCTATCCTAATCTCAATATATCAGAAAGTATGCAGGACAACATTTCTAAACTTTGCATACATATAGTACCTGCAAATGTAGATTAATTTTCAGTAACCGATATACGACAGTGCTGCCAACATGATTCTACGCGTGCTGATAGGTTGTTGAATCACATGTAACTTCCATACTAATAGATGAAGTTCTTTCAAAATTGGCACATATATAGATCATAATATTTCAATTTAAGTTTGAGCAACCCATTTATGGTAGTGTCGCCAACCTGATTTTACCCATGCTGATAAATTCAATATTTAAATACATGTAACGTGCAGACTATCCATTGGATCTCAACCAAATTTTGCATGTGTATTGTGTAACTTAAGAGATGGAACTAAGAATATATTTAGAGTCGCCAGGTCTGCCAACTGTTGATATATGGTCTCTTTAATTCGAAGAAAAGTAGGCTCTTTAGTTCGTCACGAAACTACTTGTTTGAAATGCTGGGAAATCGAGGTCATTTACCTCCGTGTACTTGGGTGTGTAGAATCTGTCTGATAACCGGTGTTAATTGTGATAGCTGTATTAGTGTGTGTTATCTGTGATTTAGGTGAGGACTGCAGACAATCAATTTTCAAGTAGTTCCAACTTTTGCTACCAAATACTACCGTCCTCGACACCTAGCTGCGAACTTGGCTAAGCAATCGCCAACAAGCACCTGGCGACGAACTTTGGAACTAATAGAGCGTTATCAAGCCTAACCTACAAATTTAAGCTTCAAACCATTGTAGTTAGTGGAAGGTTCTCATTCATGCCATAAATCTATGACATGGGCCCGCCGGCTTTACTTCCCTTCTGAAGGAAGGCATACCGAGGGATTTTTAACGCTCTTAAACAATCCGACGACTTCGGCCGGGCTTGAACCCGCGATCTAGGGCATAGACGCTCAGCATGCTACCGACTACGCCACCGAAGCCGCTAGAGGAGACCGTGACCCTGTGTTAAGAACAATTCAGCATTTTCCTGGAGTAGAAGTAGGAAACCACGGAAGACCACTTCTAGGATGGATTAGGTAGGAATCGAACCCAGGCCTCCACGGTGTCAGCCAAGAGTACTAGCCACTACGCAACGAGGTGGACAACGCTAATTTATAATAGCTATTGTATTGATAAGAGCTTACAACATTATACAAATAACGTGTCAATACTCTAGACTTGGCCAGTTACACACACGGCGGATTTTTCCGAGCAGTTAATTAACGTCCCTGCCGTTCCAACAGTAGCCCATCTCTCTATATATAAGAATGAAAGTTTGTCTGTTTCTTCTGAATTTCTACGGAAATTTGCGTTATTTACGCGTTTTAGACTGTTTTATGACGGATGCGCGCGAAAATAATTTTTTTGTCTGTCTGTTTGTTTGTTTGTTTGTTTGTTTGTTTGTCTGTCTGTGGACAATTTTTTGTGTCCTTATAACTCGAGAACGGCTGAGTGGATCAAAGTAAAATTTGGTACAGATATCCTTCAGAGGCACGACACCAATCATTGTTGTAACTCTTTCCTGTACCTCTCATAAAAGGGGGCCTACCCCCTTAAAATACTTGCTGAAATAGGCGTAGAAGGGCGAGACAAAGCTCATTTTCAGCCCCTCAATGTGACGAAACTCGGGGGCCCTAAAGGGACCCCGAAAACCACATTTTAAGGCCCTGAAACCAACCGTTTTTGAGATATTCCCAGAAAATTAATTTCATTTAATACAATAATGAAAGAAAGCTAGCCGGTAACCATGGCAACAGAAATTCACAGGTCCATCTATTGCTGTAAGACGCAATACAATTCCATTTATTACATTACTGAAATAGTTTGCAAACGGCTATAAGGTTATAACGGAACCAAACTAAGCTGTAAAATTCATCAATACATATAATGCGCTTAAGGGGGCCAAGGGGTACTCTAGATTTTTTTCACGCGATTTACACGTGCTGGTGTGCTACGGAAGGTCAATTATATCCCTATCCCTATATTGTTATATTATTATTATTATTATTATTATTATTACACTACGGAAAGGAAGACCCCAGAGGACTGGAAAAAGGAAATAATTGTCCTGATCTTCAAGAAAGGTAGTAGAACAGAATGCAGAAACTATCGGGGAATAAAACTGATGAGTCATTGTGCAAAGATGTTTGAGAAAGTTTTGGAAAGGAGAATTAGGACAAGGATAGAAGGGGGGATGAGGGAAGAACAACATGGCTTCAGAGCAGGAAGGTCCACAGTAGATTTGATTTTTGCTGTAAGTCAGTTACAAGAACAGCACTATGAGTATGGAACAGATCTACTGATGGCCTTCCTGGACATTGAGAAAGCATATGACAGTGTATGCAGAAGCAAAGTATGGGAGTCCCTGGAGGATAGAGGAGTAGAAAAATGGACTATAAGGAGGATAAAGGAGATGTACAAGGGAAGCGTGAGCTGTGTAAAAGTGGGAGGAGAGAGATCGGACTGGGTGGAACAGAGAAACGGCCTCAAACAAGGAAGTGCACTGGCACCGTTACTTTTCATTGTGGTGATGGATGACATAATGACCCGAGTGGCACAAGTAATTGGGGAAGGAAAGATGAAAGCAATGGTGTTAGCGGATGATTTGATGATTTGGGGAAACAAGGAGGAGGAGGTACAGGAACAGTTGGACGTGTGGGAAGGAATAATACAAGGATATGGGATGACTTAGCATAATTAAGAGTGAGATGGTGATCACAACAAGGAAGAAGAAAAGAACCACAATGGGAATAACAATTGGTGGGGAACAGCTGAAGAAAGTGGAGAGTTTCAGGTATCTGGGAAGCCTGATACAAGATAATGGAAGAAACGATAGAGAAATAAATGAGCGGGGGAGACAGGCAGAAGCACTCCGGAGGAGTGTGAGAAGCATGTTATGGAGCAAGGATGTCCCTCAGAACAGAAAAAAAATCATATATCGGACGTACTATGCCCCTATCCTGACGTATGCCGCGGAGACCTGGGCTATGAAAGGAAGGGAGAAGAGCAAAATACAGGCCAGTTAGATGTGGTTCTTGAGAAGCAGTATTGGAGCTACAAAGATGGACAGAATAAGAAATGAGAGGACCAGAGAATTAATAACGGAGGAACCATTACGGGATGGTATAGAGAAATCTAGACTTAGATGGCATGAATATGTAAAACGAATGGAGGATACCCAGGAGGATACACGAGACGAAGTGGGAAGGAAAGAGACCGAGAGGAAGACCGAGAGACAGGTGGCTGAAAGGGATGGAAGAAAGCGCGAAAAAGAGAGGAGAAGACTGGACAGGGGTGGAAGCTGAGAGATGGTGGGAAGACAGAAGACGTTGGAGTGGCCTGTGTTCCAAACAGACCCGGCCAACGGCTGGAAACTGTGCAAGAGGATGATGATGATGATACTATGACCTACAACGACGAGACAAAGCTCATTTTCAGCCCCTTGGTGTCAGAAAAAAACCTCGGGGCCCCTAAACAGTCGTAAAGGGTCCCCAAAAACTACATTTTAATGCTCTAAAACCAAGAGTTTCTGAGATATTCCCAGAAAACTAATTTCATTTAATGAACTAATGTAGGAATGCAAGCCAGAAACCATGACAACAGTGTCTCAAAAAGGTACATCCAACTTTCCATCTATTTCTGCAAGAAGTAATGCCACTCCATTTATTAAATTTCTGTGAAAGTTTGCAAATGGCTATAAGGTTATCACGGAACCAACAAAAACTGTAAAATTCATCAATGCGCTTAAGGCGGTCAAGAGGTGCCCTTGATTTTTTCACAGGACTTAAACGTGCGATGTGTCGTAGAGAAGGTCTATTATATCTTCAAACAGCAACATTATTTTCAAAAATTCCTGAATTGAAATAGTTTATTTTTTATTTTATTTTTTTGCTTTTAGGAATTTGGGCCATTGGAGGCTAAAAAACCTGAATTTTCATGCACCACAAGCCTTTATATTTTATTAAAGGGGTCTTCCTCTGGATGCGCACTTGACACAACAGTGAGGGTCAGTTTTTATGTGACGTGAATTGCATTTCGTCTACGAGGTTTTCAATTTTATTTTCACGTCAGGAAGTACACGTTAGGTAAATTAGTTTCAGAGCATATTTCAACTAATCATTTATCTTTGTCGACAAACAGGTTCCAAACCCCTAACCATTGCAACAGTAGCTCAATTGATTACGTCTGGTTATTAATACCGACGACCGTTCGAAGAATGGGTACTTCTGCTAGTTGAAGTATATTAGAGCGTACACATTAGACGAAAAATATACCGATCTGTCAGTTTGCAGCCGACGGGTGCCATTGGAACCGACGGAAGTTTTATCAACATCTTTTTAACTAGTGCCCTACGTGACCTGCCTCAACTCATCATATAAAGTGTAGAAAGTGGCAACCTCTCCTCTCCTTTCATTAATTGGATGAACCCAAATCAGTCGATTTTCAGCCTATTTTCAATTTTGAAGAAGAAGAAAAAAAAAGGCTTATGAGATCACCTTTTGTCCGTGTGTGTGTGTGTGTGTGTCCCTAATAACTTCTAAACGGCTGGAGCGATTTCAATGAAACTCGGTAAGTTCATAGCACTATTCCGGACGACCCCGACCGTGCCCTTCAAGTTTTGTTACGTCTCACCAATCCAACATGGCCAATATTTCACCAGCATTCAATATCTCCGAAACTATTCCCGATATGACCATTAAATTTTGTACGGTGATAGAGGGCACTACTAAAAGTTCACCTATGAGACTTTAAAAAATCTGGTAACTGCAAAACCAACATGGCGGCCAAGCGAATTTGAGACTTTTAAATAGACTTTTCTCGCGATTTAGACATCCTAACGTAATGAAACTTGGTACAGCAAATGTTTATACACATTGTAATGCATTCGTGTGTAATTTAGTTCAATATTTTTACATAATCTCAAAATGGCGGCTGCGCGAAATATTTCACTGGCATTTTATATCTTCGAAACTATTACAGATATCACCCTGAAATTTTGTACGGTGATAAAGGAATCTGCTGCAAGTATATCTATGTAACTTTCAAAAGCCTGTAAAGTACAAAACGGACATGGCGGCCAAGCGAAGTTGAAACATTTTAATAGACGTTTCTCGTGATTTAATCATCTGAGCGCAGTGAAATGTAGTACAGTAAATGATTATACGTATTGTAATGCACTGGCATCTAATTTAGTTCAATTGTTTACATAACCTCAAGATGGTGGCTGTGCAAAATTTTAAAATTAAATTTTTATTTCTTGTATCGTAATCATGCGATCGAAGTGAAAGTTTGAATAATGAAGCTACGCAATAATTTTCCTTTAATGGTACATAAGTCTATGGCCTATACATATAACAATCCAAAATGGCGAGCATCCGAAGTACATTTGACGGTTCTGAATATCTACAAATCTTTTACTGCAATCAAACTGTTTTTTAATGTACATAGAGGCTATGAACATAAGTTCACCTATAGGACTTTCAGTAACCTGGTGAGCACAAATCCAACATGGCGGCGATGCGAAGTATAAATATTTAAATGGACGTTCCTTGCGATTTAACCATCCGAGTGCAGTGAAACTTTGCACGTTAAATGCTTATACAAATGTTAATCCTCTGGCATCTAATTTATTTATTTCAATTGTTTTCATAACCACAAGATGGCAGCTGTGCGAAATTTTTAAATCACCTTTTTCTTCTTGTGTCGTAATCATGCGATTTAAGTCTGAACAACACACTACATAAATAAAAATCCAACCTGGCGACCATCTGAAACATTTAGACGGTTCTCAATATCTATGAATCTATCACAACAATCAATCTGAAATTTTGTATGTTGATAGAGGCAATTTACATTAGTAGGATATATGAAAATAGGCTGCATAGTTCTTCACGGAACTACTTGTTTCTTCTCCTTTTCATTCGATGATGGCATAAAAATAACGCTAGAAGCTGTTCTCTGTTCGTTTCAAACTACACAAGCAATCAATAATTTGAACATCTGAAGAAGTGAGTTGGTTTCAGAAACTACACTGCAACTACTCGTACGACGGCGACGGAAAATGTTCGTCCCAGCGCACAGTGGGTCAAAAGCGAAATCTAGGAGGACAAAATTATTTATTTTCATAATTAAAATATCAAAATGTAGCCTATTACTTCTATAGCATGCTCATATAATTTCCGCTCACTATTCTGGGATATAAACGCATCTTAGTGTAAATCTGTCACCACTGTTCGAGCAGTCTGAATTGGAGGGTGAATGTAAGTGGCTTTGGTTTGGTTGTATTTGTGGTTAGTGTGATGCTTGAAGATGGAACATGCAGCTGAAGGTATGATCTTTGTAATGTGTTTCAGTTATTAATGTGCGTAATTGTTACGTAATTTTAGCTATATTTGCATTAAATAATATTTAACTATTATTTCTAAAATTATATTTTCACTTAGATTTTTAGTATGACGCGTCACTCTGCGTCACTGTCTACTTAATGTTAAAATGTAGATAAAGTCTTGTAGTTTACGCCTGTTTTAAGATATTTTGCATCTTTTTGCAACTTACTTAGTTATTTTCCGTTTTAGAAGATGTCGCGCAACCAGTTCTCACACGTTTAGAACTGTTTGAAGCACTGGGTTCGACGATTATGTCAAAAGTGGAACTTTGTGACTTCGTTAAAAGTAAATTAGGGGTAGAAAATTGTTCTGAAGAGATAACTGAATGCTCTATCCAACTCCTAGTCATAGACATGTTCTTGTATGTGTAGTCACAGCTTAAAAAAGGTCTTAACTGATGTTGTTATGAAGTAAACAAATTATATACGTTGCTTTCACTCTAAATTCATGATTAAAACGTAAAAATAATTTTGTCCCCCTAGATTTTGATTTTGGCCCACTGTGTAGCGGCGACGGTTAAATCTCCGACCTTCGCTTCCCGGTCAATGCATGTGAGATTTTCGATGTGAAATGCCATGCCCTGTGGTTCGGATTCCACGTAAAACGGAGGTCCCGTGGCTTATGATCGCGAGATTAACGGTCACGTTAAACTACAAGCTTCCTTTCTTCCTTAAATCTCCGCTCGGAAAAATCCGCCATGTGTGTAACCGGCCTAATTATAAAAGGCTTTTGATAACGTTGATCGGAATAAGCAAAGATATTCTGCAGATACTCTCCTGTGGGCCTCAACATTATTTTATTTCATTATTTTCCTGATGGAACTTCGGGAGTACCTTATTTCAACTCCTGGGGCACCTCCCCATTCCTGACCCTTATACAGCTACACACACTACTGCAGTCATCACATAATTCAAGGAATTGAACTCACACCTAACTGCACGGGGCTGATGGCCAAGACGTCCCAAGCCCATAAAATGAATTAGCAGCAGACAAAATCACGCCATGATGTTATTTTGTGTTGTGTTGGATTCTGACACACGTCATGCGTTTGTGCGACCACCACCTACAGTATGGCGTCCATCTTGGATTGTAGTGTCAGGTCAGGTAGTACCAGCGCATCAGGTAAGTTACTAACAACCGGGGCGGCTGCACGTTATGTACTGAAGTGCTGCAGCGAATTGTTTTATTTGAAGAGAAATTACTTTCATAATATTGTTACGTGCCACCCCCCTAGTGGCACTTTTGTTAACTGGATTACGATGGGTAGAAAGCACAACACCAATTACTGCTTAAAGAAATAATTAACTTTATTGTGGCCAGAAAGATACACTACTCAACAGCAAATACAAGCAATTATTACCTTACTCCAGTTTCCTCACGTCGAGAATACTTCCCCTTTCACTTGTCAACAGACCACAGTTAATCCTCTCGCTAATGAGTCCGGTCCCGTACGCTGGCTGGAAATAGCTGCACTAGGTCTGTCACTCACTGTTTTGCAACTCACCACAATGACCTCTCTCGCACTAGGTAAGCACACTCGCTCAAAACACAGGCAGTCCCCTGTAAGCTCCTCACTCCCCTCGCTGTCAAGAGAATTGGCTTCACTAGGGGTTTCGCAAGTCTCCACACTTCTGTCGCTCAGGATAAGCGCTCGCACTCGCTCGTAAAACACAACAACCACTGCTTGACAGGTCGCACTTATATAGCAGGCCGGTGACTCAATAAATGCTTCTAGATCCATCCAGGGTTCACGGCTTCTCGAGGTTTCCATCGCTGGCTCAGTCACGAATATTCTGGACCATCCCTTTGTCCTAGTAGCCCTGTTGCATAAGGCGCATGCAATACACAAGGCAGGGCACAGCCCAGCCCTGGGGCAGTTGTGACTCATGCGGCGAGCGATGACACAAACTCACAGCCGTAACAATATTATGTACAATATCGAACACAGCGCACAAAAAGAGACGTCAGGCAAATATTAGGAAATATTTCAATCCCCTCACACTGGCTATGTAGATCGCAGTTCAGCGAGATTTTCTACGTTTATTGCCAGCAATCATGAGCTCCACCTTTTGCGCACGCGTGCCCAACTTTTCGTTGTAATATTGGGACAACCGCCAAGACCGGAGCCAAGGCATTCTTCGTTCGACCCCAGAGTTGTAACACTAGTCACACAAAATGAGAACGTGGACGGTGGCACCTTTTAGACTCTGCAGCATTATTTTAGATTTATTTATTTATTATTTATTTATCGTATGGCTTTTAGTGCCGGGAGTGTCCCAGAAAATGTTCGGCTCACCTGAGTGTGTAGCTGCTTCCAGCGGACACCCTTAGGGTGAGCTACAAGTTCCGTTCAATTTCAAGTAGTTCCAACTTTTGCTACCAGATATAAATGATACCTAGTGGTGAACGTTGGAACTTTGATAGCGCGTTGCGACGAAATCTAACCTAACAATTTAGCTTCACACAAGTTTAGTCTGTCTAATGATCTTTTACATGCCATAAATCTATGACATGGGACCGCCGGCTTTACTTTCCCTCTGAAGGAAGGCATACTGAAGGATTTTTAACGCTCTTAAAATCCCAACGACTTTGGCCGGGTTTGAGCCCGCGACCTTGGGCACAGCAGTTCAGCATGCCACAAACTACGCCACCGAAGCCGCTATTATTTTAGAAGGAATTGCTCAAAGCAAACGGCGGAAAAATAGAGGAAGCTATCAGCTGTTCCCGCCAGAAGGCTTTCTTAACACACTCAACTTACTCTTTGAGTGTTTCTGAACATTTTTATGTTTGGAGGGAGGATGGGTTCAGTACACAACTCCGCCAATGCTGACAATACTAATCAGGAAAAGGGAAGACATATACCCTGACTTCTATGGCATAGGGGCTATGATAGACCGAGCATGGACAAAGGCAAATTTCGAGATGAGACACGTCTTCTCAAGATTGGCAGTTTATGGCTTCCTTCTTAACTGCAATACATCCTTTCATGATCCAAATACAGTGTGATCGCTATCTCATAAAATACTGCACCAAAAGAACACTATCAATATGTGAATATGAGAGTGTTCAAGAGTTGTACCGTGATATTGTACTATAATTCTATTTGGCTTTCAAGACCCTCAAGGAGGCATGGTGTATATAGCCCCACCACTTCCGGTGCACCCTGAATAGTGCTACACCCTCAAGGGCTCACGGCTGGTGAGTTCGGGAGTTGGCGACCCCGAGGGATTCCTGAGCTGGGTCCAGTTTTTCCCATTTTTCCATTGCCTTTGGAGCGGGCCCTTTCCTCTTTCCCTTTCATACCTGCCTTTCATGGCTCTCCTGCTTGCCACGGTGGGTGAGTGGTTATCGTGTCGGGCTACCACCCGCAAGCTTGCAAGTTCTTTCCTGGCCATGGTAAATGATTTTTGAAAGGCGACAAAAATCACGACACCCATGTCATACGATGTTGACATGCCAAAGAACCCATTTGAATTCAGCAGGTCGTGTTCATAATGGCAAAATTATTCTTAGGATTTTCCACCAACACAAAAGTTCCTCATTTCTCTACTAGAAAGCGCTATAGTGTTCAAGGAGCTTAGATATCTAACCTCCTTGACTCTCATAGCGCTCCAAGGAACAACAAAATCCGACATGAAAACTGCCCCCTGGGTGTCAAGTAACAAATCTTGCAGCCGACACCCGAGGCTATACGATATTATTATTATTATTATTATTATTATTATTATTATTATTATGAAGGGGTCCATTTGGGGCAAGGAAAAGGAAGATTCGAGATGAAATGTCTTGCCTTTGCTGATGACATAGCAATCATTTCGGAAAACAGATTTCAAGCACAAATAATGGTTGAAACCCTACATGAAATAGCAATAAAAACTGGTCTTCAGATTTCGTATGAAAAAACCAAATATATTGAACACAGACACAATGGAGAAAAATATCTAACAACTCAACATGGACAGATTCAAAGAGTTGATAAATTTAAATATTTGGGAGAATGGATCCAGTCAAATGGACTTGATAACACATCCTGCAAGGAGAGATTCAGAAAGATGGAAAATGCCTGTAAACTCACCCAACATACAGTAGATACAACAAACGATCAATTTCATTCCAGGCAAAAATCAGACACTACACAACTGTAATTAAACCAGAGGTATTATACGGATCAGAATGTTTAACGTTGAACAAAAGAGGTGAGCAAGAGGAACTGGAAAAGAAAGAAAGGAAAATACTTAGGAAAATTTTGGGTCCCCAAAAGAATAAAGATATTTGGATGAAGAGAAAAAATGAATACCTTTACCGAAATGTAGAAACAATTACAGACTCAATTAAAAGACGGAGACTACAATTTTATGGTCACCTTCATAGAATTTTTGATTACATCTCCAAATTAAAAAATCACCACTAGATGGCTGGAAGAGATAAGGTGTGATCTGCAATAACTGAAGATCACAAACAACATCATTTCTAATAGGGTGGAATTCCGGCGACAGATCACTACTGCAGATTTTTCGATTCTGCAAGTTCCACATCAACCACGGAGAGTGTTATCAGCGGAACAGAGGCAGGCCATCAGCCAACGTATGAAGAAGTTTTGGGAAGAAAAGAAAAAACGAAACAATGTACCGAAGTCTTAGGTTCAAAGCGGTCTATAATTGGCCAAATTCTAAATATATATATATATAAATATAATATGAGATTAACGCCCATTCTAACTACTGTGGTATTTAGAGACGTTAAGGTGCAAGAATTTTGTCCTGAAGGGGATCTTTATCGTGCCAGTTAATCTACAGACACGACTCCCTCGCATTTGCGCCCCCTCAAATGCCAAGTGAATGCGCCAGGATTCGATCCTGGAACCTTGGGAACAGCAGGTGAAAACGTTACCGATGTGCCACCCATTCAGTCCAGAAATGTTCCATACACACACCCAAGTACATGGGGCTACATTATTCAATGTTGCAAATGAGTCGTCCAGTTGCAAAATTCGTTTAATCCACTTGTGAATAAGGATCATGCCGTAAAATTATTTATTTTATTAGTTCGTTTCTTTAATTTTTTATTTTTTTAAATTTTATTTTGTTTTTTCTATTTTGATTATGTTTTGTTTTTCAATTTTGATTTTGTTTTGTTTATGTTGTTGATTATGTTTTGTTTAATTTGTTTTATTTTATTTTGTTTTAAATTGTTTTATTTAATTTTTTGTTTTGTATTATTTTGTTTTGTTTATTTTGTTGATTTTGTTGTGTTTATTTTGCTTTATTTTATTTTGTTTTGTCCTCATTCTTCGAGGGTTGAGTGCATTTCCTTTCCTCCTGTCTCTTATTTCCCTTATTCTTTCTTTTGTCCTTGGCTTCTTCTAGTCCGTAAGTTTTAAGTTAGTTTTAGTTCTTTCATTTTCACGATCACACAGAGCATTAGGGGCCGATAACCTATATGTTAGGCCCCTTAAAACAACAATTATCATCATCATTATCTATTTGGACGCATTAAATATATTACAACTAGCGCACCCGAGCGAGAACTCTCGCATAATGGGTTGTGTGTGCCCCATGTGTACAGTCTACCCACCCGGCCGTAGTGCTATGCGGGCTGTACGCGCGACAATTCTTCCAGGGACTATCGTCTTGTTTATTTGTTTAAAATCACTTTATAAACAAATAAATATATTTCCGTTGCTTTTCAAGAAATGCAAGATTTTTCCTGTACTATTGAGACGATTTGAAAGACTTTGGTTCAAGTCACACCTTCTAACTCCCTCTTGGTTGGTTCCTCAGTTTAGGGGCTGAGACAACGCGGTCTTGTAGCCCCGTGTACTTTGGGTGTGTGTAGAATCTGTCTGATAACCGGTGTTAATTGTGATGACTGTATTAGTGTGTGTTATCTGTTTTAGGGCAGTAGACTTTGAATTTTTCAAATAGTTCCTACTTTTGCCACCAAACGCCACCGTCAACGACTACTAGTTCAGAACTTGGCTACTAGACGCCACCACAGTCGGCGACGAAAGTAGGAACCTAAGAGCGTTGTTTTAAACGTAAGCTACAATTTAGCTTCACACAGGTGTAATTAGTGGACATGGGACCGCCGGCTTTACTTCCCCTCCGAAGGAAGGCATACTGAGGGATTTTAACGCTCTTAAAAAATCCGACGACTTCGGGCGGATTTGAACCCGCGATCTTGGGCGTAGAAGCTCAGCATGCTACCGACTACGCCACCGAAGCCACCTATCCTAACTCCCTCTGGTTTAGGAGCTTGAGTTTAGTGAAACATACACCTTAGCTTGTTATATAATAAGATACTCCACTGGAGTTGTAGTGACTTTAAGTTACCATAACAAATGTTGGTAACAATGCCAGTAGAAGTGGTAAACATGAAGTTAACGCGCGATGGAGGTACCAGTCACTCATGTGGGTCAGTGAGGTGCAGAGCAGAATTGTGATAACCTCACGTGATATCGAGTGCGTGGCCAAACAGCTGAGCTGACAGTAGTTTATTGCATGCCTTGTGCCATGCTGCGCTGGTCGCTACTGGGACTACTGCTGCTAGCCAATCACGCTGCGAGCTCAGGTAAGCTGATCTTATACTTACTGTTCATTGATCTTGACCTTTTAGACACTGCGACCACCTTTTTAGGCTGAATATTTTGACGACCCCACAAGTTTTAACGTTAAAACAATAATTATAAAATACAATAATTATCTTTAAGTTTCATTTTGAAGGCCTTTGTCTGGAGCGTGGCGCTCTATGGAAGTGAAACTTGGACTATTGGTGCAGCAGAAAAGAGGAGAATTGAAGCGTTTGAAATGTGGTGTTACAGGAGAATGATGAAGATCAGATGGGTAGATAGGGTTACAAACGAAGAGGTATTAAGACTATTGGGAGAGGAGAGATGTTTCTGGCGACTGCTAATGAAGAGAAGAGATAGGTTGGTAGGACACATATTAAGCCAACCAGGAATAGCAAGCTTAGTTATGGAAGGAAGGGTCGAGGACAAGAAGGAAGCTAAGGAAGCTTGTAGTTTAACGCGATCATAAGTCACGGGACCTCTGTTTTACGTGGAATCCGAACCACAGGACATGGCATTTCACATCGGAGGACAAGAACTCAAGGGGTAGACCAAGGTTAGAATATGTTAAAACAGATTTCCTCGGATGTAGGGTGTGGTAGCTATGTAGAGATGAAACGATTAGTTCAGGACAGGGAGGCATGGAGTGCTGCATCAAACCAGTCAAAATACTGAAGCCTCAAACAACAACAACAACTAATATTCGCTTTTTTTGTCGCTATCGTTTGTCTGTTGGCACAGGCTAGAGTAAAATGTGGCTTTGCACCGATGTCTCAGTCTCACTCATGGCTGTGATTATATGGAAGCTACTGAGGTATGGGTGGTGCTTAGTAATGGCCTCAGGGCACAGTCAGTGCCTGTGAATGCTGTGATTGGTTCTACTCATAGGGTTAGTTCTGCTGTTCTGACTCAGTGAGGAAAGCAATGGCAAACTACCTCATTTCTCTGGTGCGACCCCCTTTTTAGGCTATTTTGACGCCCCCCCCCCCCCCCCCAAGTTTTAGCGTTAAAACAATAATTTAAAAATTACAATAACTGTTAAGTTTTATTCATAAATAAAAAATACTTGTAACTATAATAATAATATCGTATGGCCTCGGGTGCCTGGTGCAAGCTTTGCTATTTGACACCCAGAGGATAGCTTGCATGTCGAATTTCGTTGTTCCTTGACTATGAAAGTCAAGGAGGTTAGATGTTAGATATCTAATCTCCTTGAACACAATAGCGCTTTTTAGTAGAGAAATGAAGAACTTTGTGCTGGCGGAAACTCCCGAGATTAATTTTGCCATTATGAACTCGGCCTACTGAATTCAAATGGGTTCTTTGACATGCCAACATCGTATGACATGCGTATCGTATTTTTGCCGCCTTTCAAAAATCACTTACCACGGTCAGGGGCGAACCTGCAATCTTGGGGTTAGTAGACCGACACGATATCCACTCACCCACCGTGGCAAGCTTACTTGTAACTAATATTAATAAACCATAGCGGACCCATGCGAGAAATCTCGCTTGTTCATAAACCACACTTTCCCCAATAGGTTTATAATGAGACACTTAGGGAGAAAGGTTATGTTTTTATTTCAACCAAATGATTATAGAACACTTTTTACATTTCAGTTAGAATTCCAAGTTCTACGTTCCCTAACTTAAGAAAGCAATCACTGAAAATTGGATCGTCATAACACTCACCGGTTATTCGATATTTATGAAATTATACAATTTGAGTACTCATTCCATTGATTTACAGTTTCTTAACTGAGTGAGTTAGCCGTGGTCGTTACGGCATGACTAATGGCAGTCGCTCACATCCGGGAGGTGAGGAGGTTCGAATCCCCCCGCCGGCAACCTTGAAGATGGTCTTCTGTGGTTTCCCATCTTCCTTCCAGGCAAATGCTGGGGTTGGTCCCTAACTATAGGCCACAGCCGCTACCTTCCAACTCCTCGCCCTTCCCTTCCAACTTTCCTCCCCAACGGCACTTGTAGCTCACCCATTGGGTGTCCGTCTCAAAGCAGCTACAAAACTGGCGAGCCGAACATGTCCTCGGACACTCCCGGCACTAAAAGCCATACGCTAAAAAAGAAAAAAAAAAACGTTTCTTAAATCCATGCAAAATGATAAAGAAAAGACCTCAGAATGTTAAAATGACATGAAACAGGCGTCACAGCGGCCAAAATGTGTAGTTGAAAGCAATTATGGAGCGTATTTTCCTACAGCAACATTATCTGCAAATCGCACACTTCTTACATTTTTTGAAAGTCATTTTTAAGGAAATTATAGATATTTATGAAATTGAGTGCAATTCGTCACTGCTTATGTCTATTTTCTTTCATTTGAATGCTCATTTGTCACGATTGGTCGCTTGTGAGCGCCGCAGGAGGGATCTATACTACTGAAATAATATATAGGCCTATGATATATTAAAAAACTGGTTAATTCCAAACAGGCTCAAGTTTATCATTAATAGAATAAAATACGTAAAACTTATATACAATGTGAGTGTATTCTTCTGTTAATTAAAAACTACAGCACACATCCTGCGACCCCCCAGGGGGTCGCGACCCACCGGTTGAGAACCACTGATCTAGGGGCTATGTGACATCGTGGTCATGTAGCCCCATGTACTTGGATATGTGTGGAATCTGTGTTATTGTGTTGGCTGTATTAGTAATAATAATAATAAGAATAATAATAATATGAGAAAACTCAGTACATGGAAGGAGCCTCACGATACTTAGACGGACAACCTATGAGAACTAAATTCGGCAAAATCTTTCAAGTGAACGAATTCAAATATCTGGTTTAAACCGTGAAGCAAATAAAGAGAGAATTTCCAAATTACAGAAAGCTTACAGAATCACTTGGAATAGGTATAACAAAAAATCAATATCTCGGAAAGCAAAACTTAGACATTATAATACAGTAATCAAACCGGAGGCGTTATATGCATCAGAAACCTTAATCATTGGTGGCAAATCTTTAACCAAAGAGATTGAAAAACAAGAAAGGAAAATTTTACGAAAAATTTTTGGCCCAGTTTTTATAGAGGGAATCTGGAGGAAAAAGTCATCCCAGGAAATATATCGCCAATGTGAAAAAATGTCTCATACTTTTCGGAAAAGACGATTGAAATTTTACGGGCACATTATCAGAATGAACAATGGCAGATTGACTAAAAGAATTCTCAACTTGGCCCTCTCACTAAAAACCAAGAACAGCTGGCTACGTGAAATTGAAACAGATCTCCAGGAAATCAACATTTCAGACAATATTATACAGGACAGATGCAAATTCAGAACCCTAATCGACAATCACCAATTTGAAGACAAACCCAACACCAGGGCCACCATAACTTGGACAGAAGACCGAAGAAAGGCGCTCAGCGAGAGGATGAAGAGATTTTGGAAGGAAAAGAAGGCCAACACATCAGCTAAACAGGTTCAACCGTGCTCCTGAGTCGGGCATAACGATGCAAGAATAATAATAATAATAATAATAATAACAATTACGAGCCTTACAGTAGTCGCATATGATGTGTAACATGTGACATGTTATCCTACTATGTGTCTACCGGGAGCGCAAGTCCCTTGTTAACAGTGAACTCTGTTGGTCATTGAAATAACTACTTGTAAAACTCCAGTGCCAAATCCTGACCGGTGCGCATATTATATAATGAATATTTTCTCACCAAAGAACGACAACTTGAAGATGATTTATTGTAGGAATATCTTTAATGGGGCATCCAAATCTTGAAGTAAACCGTATGCGATATACATTCCACATAGGGCTGTATGTTGGCCGACAGTACCTCAAATGCTTACATTAAATAAGAATACAGCAAAACTATGAAGATTTAATAAATCATAATTGTTTTCAGCAAATATGATATAATGAATATTTTCACACCAAAGAACGACAATTTGAAGATGATTTATTTTTGGAATATCTTTAATTGGGGCCTCCAAACCTTGAAGTAAACCGTATGCGATATACATTCCACATAGGGCTGTTATGTTGGCCGAGAGTACGTTTGCGCACCCTCGAAGACCAACTGGCTTCACCAGGATTCGATCCTGCAACCTTAGCGTCAGCAGGCGAGAACATTACCGCTGAGCCACGCAGCCAGCCGGCTGTATTAGTGTGCGTATTTGTAATTCAGGTGAGTATTGGGAAGGAGGCAGTCGTGGCCTCGGCATTTGCCTGGAGTATACTAGAAGTGGGGAAACCACGGAAAACCACTTCCAGGATGGCGAGGTAGGAATCGAATCCACCTTTTCTCATTTTTGCCTCACGAGGCTGAGTGTACCCAGTTCCAGCCCTCAGACCTGAATTACATTCCTTGGCAGTGCCGGGAATCGAACCCGGACCTCCGAGGCGACAGCCAAGAATGCTAGCCGCCACACCAGAAGATGGACGCTTAAAGTTAATGTTGTTGTTGTTGATTGATTTAGGGAATTTGTGGCACCGTGGTCATGTAGCCCCGTGTACTTGTATGTGTGTAGAATTTTCTGAGAATGTGTCGCTGTGATGTTCGCATTACGTGTGTGTATTTGTAATTGAGGTAGGGTTAGGGTTGGGGCTGTCGTTAGCTTAAGTTTTGCCTCAAGAGGCTGAGTGTATCCCGTTTTAGACCTCAGACCAGAATTAAATATCTTGGTAGAGTCGGGAATCGAACCCGGGCCTCGAACGTGACAGCCATAAATGCTAGCCACTATGCAACGAGACGGACTGTATTTCTTTATACATTAATTTATGCATGTTTCGGCCTTCTTAAGTAATTGGTTTTAAAAGAAAAGAAACTATTGTAATTACGACCAAAATTTGGAAATGATAATTTACTTGGATTTTTCTGTGAAAAATGGATAACATATACTGTATATAGAAATAGTTAAATACAGATATGAAACCAATGTGAGCTTTAATTTGATGATAGTTGGTGTTTGTATATTCCTATAAAATAGACAATCATTTTGTTCTTAAAACAATTATCATGGGATGGTCACAGGGTGTGTTTTATTCATTTCATAGAAATCACACACCTTGTTGATCTTCCCAAGATATATTATTCTAAAGAATAACAAGTAGTTCCGTGAAGAACTATACATCCTATTTTCATATATCCTACTTATGTTAATTGCCTCTATCAAAATACAAAATTTCAGTTTGATTGCTGTAATAGATTCGTAGATATTGAGATCCATCTAAATATTTCGGATGGTCGCCATGTTGGATTGTTAAATGTATAGGCCATAGAGTCATGTACCATTAAAGGAAAATTATTGCGTAGGTTCATTATTCAAACTTTCACTTCGATCGCATGTTTACGACACAAGAAATAAAAACTTAATTTTAAAATTCGCACAGCCACCATCTTGAGGTTATGTAAACAATTGAACTAAATTAGATACCAATGCATTACAATGTATATAAACATTTCCTGTACCAGATTTCATTGCGTTTGGATCATTAAATCGCGAGAAAGGTCTATTTAAAATTTTCAACTTCGCTTGGCCGCCATATTCGTTTTGTAGTTATCCGGTTTTTGAAAGTCTTATATATGAACTTCCAGTAGTGCCCTGTATCTCCGTACAAAATTTCAGGGTGATACCCCTAATAGTTTCAGAGATATAGAATGCCGGTGAAATATTTCGCACAGCCGCCATCTTGAGGTTATGTAAACAATTGAACGTAGTTAGATGTCGATGCATTACAATGTGTATAAACATATACCGTACCAAGTTTTATTGCGTTTGGTTGGTTAAATCGCGGGAAACGTGTATTTAAAAGTTGCAACTTCGCTTGGCCGCCATGTTGGTTTTGTGGATACCAGGTTTTCAAGCGTCACATAGGTGAACTTCTAGTAGTTTCCTTTATCACCGTAAAATATTCCAGGGTGCTATCGGTAATAGTTTAGGAGATATTGAATGCTGGTGAAATATTTCGCACAACCGCCATGTTAGATTGGTGAGACGTAACATAATTTGAAGGGCATGGTTGGGGTGGTCCGGAATAGTGCTATGAACTTCCCGAGTTTCATTGAAATCGCTCCGGCCGTTTAGAAGTTATTAGGGGACACACACACACCATCACACACGCACACACAGACACACGGACAAAAGGTGATCTCATTAGCCTATTTTTTCATAAATGAAAATAGGCTAAAAATAGTCTATTTTATAGGAATATATAATCACTGTTTGGATATAATAATATAATTTTCAAAAGAATAGTTTTATATTATCATATTAAATCACATATTTGTTACAGATCTGTTTTTAACTCTTTTATATATTTTTTATTTTTGTTAATTTTTCACAAAAAAAATCCAAGTAAAATAACATGTCAAAACCTTGCTTGTAACTACAATAGTTTCTTTTCTAAAAAAAAAAACAATAAACTTTAGAAGGACATAATATGGCCGAGACTGATATTAATGAATGTATATTAATTCAATTTTATTGACCAAGATGTAATAAAATTATTAGATACGTATTGGTATTTCATTTAGTAGATTTCTGAGTGATAACCAACACGTCAAGGAATGGAAGGCAACGCTACGATTCTAGTTTCATGGTGAATTGATAATCAATAGAGCTGAGAATCTTTTATCTGAGGGTCGCAGGGCGATATGCTCGCTTTGAGAACACTAGGCTTCATCAATCGTAAATGAACTAAAAATTATGGCTAATTATGGTTCTCAGTCATATTATGACAGTTGTACCTCTTTTTATGATCTAGACAGGGAATACAATCTAAAATTTAAATTAAAGAGAAACGATAATCTAAAAAAATGTAAATTATAAAATATAAATATTAATTATAAATTATAACTTATAACTTATAAGTAGAGGTGTTAGTTTTTGTTAATTCGCGATAAAACGAAAAGTCATATTTAGAGGTTAGGATGTTTTATTTTCACGTATTTACAGGTTTCGTGCCGCCCAGGAGTGAAATTAAATCGCGAAATAACGCGAATTTTGTGAATAACACCACAAATACCGCAATCTGCGAAATAAAAACAAATTTTCATATTTTTTCCCCACACCAATCCGAACATTTTTGTCCACAAGCCGATAATCGAATTTGGTTGGTGTTCAATTCGAGAGAATGATCGATTGTATAGTTTCGCGAGGGGTAATACTACGATATACGTCATATTACGATATACTGTCGATATTCTCGTTACTCGTTGGATTTTAGCGCTGTGGTAAACAGCTGTTATATCGCGGCGTGAATAGTTTGGCCGACTACCTCCAAAAGGTTATGTGATAGTTGTTCATAATGTAAACTACGTTTGCCTCCTGTTACATCGGTAGCGAGTGTAAATTATAGTAGAGAATTCTATATAATTTAATAAAAAAGTGTGCAAATTGTGCGTTATCATCGAAGCTAGTGTGTTATTTGCGTGAATCAGTTGGCGACCACGTGTTCGTCGTATTAGTTCCGAACTTAGCAGTACAGGAAGATGAGACGCGACGTAATTTAAATATTATGACACGAATTCAGAAATAAATTTTGCGTGTGGTTACGAATTTATACTGGCGTGTGACTACAGTCAACCGTGTGATAACAGTGTTTGTTACTGGGCATCGCTCAGTTGAGTTTAAAAATGCCGAAGGTAGCTGTTTCTGCCACAGACAGACTTAAAGAATATAAGAATGAAGGATTTATAATTTCTTGTGGCATTCTTATGTGCAAATATTGTGATTGTCGGTTAGATTATCGCAGGAAAGATGCATTAGACAAACATTGCAAATCGGAGAAGCATTCAAAACGCCGAGAAAATTCGCGTCTTGAAGTTAGTGTTCCTAGAGTGGCCACCTTGAAAGAAACATTATCAAATGCTAGTCGTGTGAAGGATATGAAAGAAGAGTTTATTTTGGACACTACTACTGCGTTTGTGAAAGCTAATATACCAGTAGAGAAACTAGACAATCCTGCTATCCGTACTTGGTTTAATAATAATGTTCGCGGAAGTGGAGATTTACCATCAGCAAATCAGATTCGTCAGAAATACATCCCCATGATTGGCGAAAGAAGGAGGGAAGAAATTAGGGAAGATATAAAAAACAAAGACGTGTTTCTGCTATGTGACGAAACAACTGACAAGAATGGTAGGTGTGTTTTCAACATTCTTTTTCGTCCATCAGTACCATCAACTGAAATGAACACCCACCTGGCTGCCTCCGTTGTTCTAGATTCGGCCAATAGCGTAAATTGCTCCAATGCGATATTAGACACCTTGAATTCCTATGAAATTGAACGGGAGCGTGTAGTGGCAGTAGTTACGGACTCAGCACGCTACATGACAAAATGTGTAACTACTCTTCAAGGATTGATTGAAGAATTAAGTCATGTCCAGTGCTGGGCTCATAAAGTCAATCTTATCGGCTGCGTATTTGAAAACGAGCTTGACGAATTGAACATGTCTGTAGTAAAGACAAAGAATGCCTTTTTAAATACGCGAAAAAGAAAAAGCAATTACGTTGCATTTCTAAGGGAGAAATATGAAAACACAGAAAAAGAGAATGAAATTCTAGCTTTCCCAATGCCTGTATGTACAAGATGGAATTCATGGTTTAAGGCTGCAATGTATATGGCCACGCATGTGGAAGATCTGGTAGAATTTTTCAAAACATTGGAAGATTCAAATTCTGGGGTCAAATTTTTCCAACAAGCATCGACTTCAACAATACAATTTATACAATTACAAGCATTGTATGTTTCTGTTGTTGGTGCCTCTCTTATGGACTTGCTTAATTTCTTGGAGGGATCTAAGTACCCAACAATTCACTTACTGGCTGGGAAGCTAGATGACCTTGAGGTAAAGCTCAAGCTATTAGGCGATGGTGGAATGTTCAATCATACGATCCTCCAGAACTTGGAACAGCTTCCTCAAAAGATGCAGATAAAGGTTAAGTCCAATCTTACGTGTGTTGCCCAGTCAGCTCTAGTGAAAGTCAGGACTTTAAGGACCACGGATCCAGCCAGGAAGACTGTAGAAGCCATCGGGTCATTGTTTGATCCTCGGCATGCACCTAAGAACGTATCTCCCACAGAACTGCTCCAATTTAAGAAGAATGCCCCATTTCTTACGAAGATGGAGTCTCAACAGTTTTTAGAGGCTCACAGCATTTACCTGACTGCAATCAAGAACCAACTGCGTCATGAAGATAATGTGAATGTTCCAGAGATCCTCATGGGATTAAGGCCTGCTCACCGAGACTATGCAACAGCTGCATTAAAGTGTGTGTGGTATCCTTGTTCAAATGTGGATTCTGAAAGGTCATTTTCGAAATACAGTCTCATAGTAAGTGATAGGAGGCGAAAATTGACAGCTGCAAATGCTGCGACTTTAACCATGATCTACTTCCAGTGATTTCACCGCAGTATTTGGATAAAACTGAAAAAGGTATTCACTGAAATGTGTTTCGAGATGGTGAATGTAAAATAAAATAAAAATGTGACTTCCATATAAGTATTATCTCATTCTTCCATAGCCATGTTTAAAGTTTTACCCTGCTGTTTTGTTTTTAGCCTACTTTTCACATTTTGCAAAAATGAGGAAAAAGTAGACTTATGAGATCGGGCAAATGTGTGTGTCTGTCTGTCCTTCTGTCTGTCTGTGTGTGAGTCCCCCCCTATCAACTCCTAAACGGCTGCAGCAATCGAAACAAAATTTGGTAGGAGTAAAGACCTATACCTGAATATCTCACGCCCATATTTGAAAATGATGTCAGTGCTACCAACTGCTGAAAAATCGCTATTGAAATTTGAGCTCCATGTTGGATATCTTGGAAGGTATGAATAGGAGCTATTTCAAAATTGGCACACGTATAGATAATAATATTGCAGTTTAATTTCCAGGAGACCATACATCGCAGTGTTGCCAAAATGAATATACGCCTTCTGATAGGTCCAAATTTTAAATGCATATAACTTCTACACTATCAATTGGATTTCAACCAAATTTTGTATGTGCTATGTGTACATAAACAGACATGACTGAACGTATTGCTACGGCTGTGAGTTTGTGTCATCGCTCGCCGCATGAGTCAAAACTGCCCCAGGGCTGGACTGCTCTCCCTCGGTGTATTGCATGCGCGTTACGCAACGGACTGCGAAGTGAAAGGGATAGTCCAGAACATTCGTGACTGGACCAGCGCTGGAAACCTCGATAAGCCGTGGACTCTGGATGGATCTAGAAGCATTTATTGAGTCACCGGCCGGCTATATAAGAGTGACCCGTGAAGCAGTTGTTGTTGTTGTGTTTTACGAGCTAGTGCGAGCGATTATCTTGTGCGACAGAAGTGTGGTGACGAAGTGCTGTGCGAGTTACGAAATCCTGTGACATTGTTTCTCCCAGCTTGTGAACAGCGTACATCAAGTGCTCGTAAGTAACTGTATTTGTTGTACCTGAGGAAGAGGGGCAGGTAGCTTCTGCCAAGGCCACCGGACTCATTAGGACGGATTAACTTCTGTGGTCTGTTGCAAGTGAAAGGGGCCAAGAGCGCATAAGGAAGAGACTTGAGGAAACTGGAGAAGGCTCCTAATTGCTTGTATTTGCTGATTAGTGTAATTTTCTGGCCACAATAAAGTTAATTATTTCTTTAAGCAGTAATTGGTGTTGTGCTTTGTACCTCCACCGTAATCCAGTTAACAAAAGTGCCACTAGGGGGTGGCACGTAACAACTGGTGTCAGAAGTGGGATTACGAACTCAAGCACAACACCTGACGGTCCTGGTTTCAAAACCCGAGCAGGTCATTTTCTCTAATTTTCCTGTGGGTGCATGCCCTTTACAAGACAAACAACTAAAATGGAGGAGAAATTGGCAGCATTGCTAGAAAAGTTAACTGGCATGGAAGACGGCCAGAAGAAATTAGCCAAGGACCTGAAGAAGATGGAAGACGGCCAGAAGAAGATGGAAGACGGCCAGAAGAAATTAGCCAAGGACCTGAAGGATGACCTGAAGAAGATGGAAGACGGCCAGAAGAAGATGGAGGACGGCCAGAAGAAGTTAGCAGAGGACCTGAAGGACGGCCAGAATAAGTTAGCAGAGGACCTAACCGCCAAATTTCTGGATGGCCAGAAAAATCTGGAAGAGTGTCTGCTGACGAAATTAGAGGAGAGCCAAAGGAAATTAGAACAGGGCCTACGTGAGGAAGTCGCAGGAGTGGAGGAGAAGTTCAACACCTTGCAAGTGGAAGTTGCCGAGCTGCGCCAACGCCCACTGATGGGGGTGGAGGAGAAATTCAACGCCTTGCAAGTGGAAGTTGCCGAGCTGTGCCAACGACCGCTGATGGGGGTGGAAGAGAGATTCAACGCTCTACAAAAGGAATTTGCTGAGCTGCGCCGACTCCCGCCGACAGGGATGGAAGATAGATTCAAAGCCCTACAAGAGGAAGTCGCCGAGCTGCGCCGACGCCCGCCGACCGGGGTGGATGAGAGAGTCAAAGCCCTACAAGAGGAAGTTGCCGAACTGCGCCAACGCCCACTCACGGGGGTGGAAGAGAAATTCAAAGCTCTTCAAGAGGAAGTTGCCGAGCTGCGCCGACGCCCGTCCACAGGTACACCGGGGACATCAGGAACGGGACAGAGCAGAGTGACGCCCCCAACCTTCGACGGAAAGGTCCCGTGGAGCACCTACTTACGTCAGTTCGAGGCGGCCTGTTCCATAAATAACTGGAACAACACAGAAAAGGCTACAGCTCTCATTGTAGCGCTGAGAGGTGACGCCCTTAACGTCCTTCAGGCCATCCCGACTGGATCCCAGGACTACGCTTCCCTGATCGCCCATATGGAGTCCCGATATGGAGATAGCCATCTTCAGCAATCCTATCAGATGCAGCTCCGGACCCGGGTACAGAAGAACGCGGAAACCCTGCAGGAGTTCGAGATGGACATCGCACGCCTCGTAAGGCTCGCCTACCCAACAGCGCCGGCCGACTTTCTGGAGCAGATAGCGACGCAGACTTTCACCGACGGGCTACGGGACTCGGACACTCAACAGGCGCTGCGTCTCGCGCGCAATAAGACCCTGGCAGATGCGCTGAGCCACGCACTTGAGTTCGAGACGGCAAAACAGGCATCCAGAATGCACGCGCGGGTGCGTCAAGTGGACGTCGACGAACCAGTAAAAACCAACGAGACCAAGCCCCTGGCCGACGAATTAATGGAGGCGCTAAGCCGTTTCTTCGATAGTCGCGGCACCACCAGCAACGACACAGCCGGAAGGCAACCGGAGAGGCGGCCCGGAAGAGGACTACCGACCTGCTGGACCTGCGGTAAGAAAGGCCACCTGAGCAAGGACTGCGGTGATCGCCGCCGCCGAGGGTATCCGACGGGAAATCAGTCGTCTGAAAACCGCGCGACCCAGGGAAACGAGTATTAGCCAGCCTTGGGGGGCAAAGGTTGGCTTGTGACAGTCGTCAAGCCCCGGCAGACCAAGTTCGTGTGACGCAGTTACGGAGGGATAATAGCAGCCTGATGGTCGACGGAGTCGTCAACGGAGAGAGCTGGCCCATGCTAATCGACACGGGAGCATCGAGGACCATCGTCAGTCCCACCGTGATCCCGAAGTGGAGAGTGCAACCCACACAAAGGAACCTCCAGCTAATAACCGCGACCGGAGAGACCGCACCGGTACATGGCGAAGCATCACTGGAGTTCGTCATTGGTCGACGGGCGATAAAGCATCCAGTGCTTGTGGCTGACATGTCAAATGAAGTGATCATCGGACTGGACTTCCTGGAACAGAACAACATCATCTTGGATCTGAGTACCAACACTCTGCACTTCGGAGGTGAGGAACTTGCTTTGCAACCTGCGCACGAGTCCATCACCGCACGGCGAGTAAGGCTGAGAGAAGACGTCATCGTTCCCGCCAGGACGGAGGTCAGCGCTGCCGTAATTGTCGACGGAGCTGCTGAGGGAGTGGCGGCTGTCATCGAGCCAAAATATGAGGACATCCAGACAAAAGGATTGCTAGTTGCCAAGACTCTCATCAACACGACGTCTCGGCCGTACGTCCGCCTGTCCAACCTGAACGACTACGACATTACGGTTCATCGGGACACCAACCTAGGAGTCAGCGAGCCCGTTACCTGGATTGCCCGCATCACAGATACGACAGACGGACACCTGCAGACGGACAACCGAAGAAGACGCACACTGCCAGAAGAACTACAGAAGCTGTACCAAGGATCCCAGGACCATTTAGACGAGGAACAATCACGCCAACTTCGGGACCTGCTACACGAATTCCAGGATGTCTTCTCCGTGGGAAGCAAAGACTTCGGCAGGACAAGCTTGGTCCAGCACAGAATCGACGTTGGGGACAGCGCACCGATTAGGGCCCCATTCCGACGTGTCCCGCTCGCCAAGCAAGCCGAAGTCGACCGGATGGTTGAAGAGATGAAGGATCAAGGGGTGATCGAGCCATCACATAGTCCTTGGAGTTCTCCGGTCGTGCTTGTGAAGAAGAAGGACGGTTCCACCAGGTTCTGCGTGGACTACAGGCGGGTGAACGACGTCACGAAGAAGGACAGCTACCCTCTACCCCGGATCGACGACACGCTGGACACCATATCAGGGTCAAGATGGTTCTCCACCTTGGATTTGAAGAGTGGCTACTGGCAGGTGGAGGTCCACCCTAAGGACCGCGAGAAAACGGCGTTCTCTGTGGGCAGCGGGCTCTGGCAGTTCACCGTCATGCCATTCGGTCTGTGCAACGCCCCTGCGACCTTCGAAAGGCTAATGGAGTCCATTCTGAGGGGCAACACTGGAAGTCCTGCCTGGTCTACCTAGACGACGTCATCGTTCTGGGGAGAAGCTTCGAGGAGCACTACAGCAACCTGAAGGAGATCTTGTTGAAGCTACGGGCTGCCCAGCTGAAGTTGAGCCCCAAGAAGTGTCAGCTCTTCCAGAAGCGGGTCCAGTACCTTGGGCATATCGTCTCCGAGGAAGGGGTGCGCACCGACCCAGAGAAGACCGCAGCTGTGAGGGAGTGGCCAGTTCCGAAGGACAAGTCCCAACTACGAAGCTTCCTGGGACTCTGCACTTATTACCGTCGCTTCGTGAGAGGATTCGCCGACATCGCCAAACCTTTACATCGACTGACTGAGAAGGACCAACTCTTCACGTGGACAGCGGAATGCCACAGTGCCTTCGAGCAACTCAAGCAGGCTCTGTGTACCGCGCCTATTCTGGCCTACCCCAGACCTGGAACAAGGTTCATCGTCGATACCGATGCCAGCGACTTTGCCATAGGGGGGATCCTGTCGCAAGTAGTGGACGGCGAGGAGAGAGTAGTGGCCTACTTCAGCAAGGCCTTGTCAAAGCCAGAAAGGAACTACTGCGTCACCAGGAAGGAGCTGCTCGCCATCGTGAAGACCATTGAACACTTCCACAAGTACCTGTACGGGCAAGAATTTCTCATCAGGACCGACCATGCATCCCTGCGGTGGCTCCTGAACTTTAAGCAGCCCGAGGGTCAACTCGCGCGGTGGTTAGAGAGGCTTCAGCAGTACAACTTTGAGATTCAGCACAGGAAAGGCCAACTGCATTCTAACGCCGACGCCCTGTCACGAAGACCGTGCCCCGAAGACTGCACCTTCTGTACTAGGAGGGAGGAGAACACCGGGATACAGTGCCGGAGGACTACTGTGGAACTTCAAGGGAACTGGAGCCGCGAATCTTTCACGCGGGCACAAGCAGAAGATGATGACCTGGGACTGATAGCCGAATGGAAGAGGGCCTGTGTCCCCAGACCCGGGTGGAACATTGTGAGTGACTGCAGCCCAAAGTTTAAGTCCTACTGGGCGCAGTGGGACTCGCTGATTGTAAGGGATGGCCTCATCTGCCGCGCCTGGGAGAGCACCGACGGGAAGACATCTCGGGAACAAGTCGTCGTTCCAAAGGCTATGACGGAGGAAGTCCTGAAGGAAGTCCATGGAGGATCATCTGGTGGACACCTAGGGATAAAGAAGACCCTGGAGAAGCTGAGAGAGCGGTTCTACTGGATCGGATGCCGAACCGACGTGGAGAACCACTGCGCGAGGTGCCACGATTGCGCAGCCAGCAAGGGCCCAGGACGAAGACGGCGGGGTCCACTGAAGACCTACAACGTCGGCGGCCCCATGGAGAGAGTGGCCATCGATGTTGCTGGGCCATTCCCATTAAGCGAGGCAGGGAACCGCTACATATTAGTCGTCAGCAACTACTTTACCAAATGGCCGGAGGCGTATGCGCTCCCTAACCAAGAAGCCACGACGATTGCAGAGACCCTGGTGAAGGAATTCGTCAGCCGGTACGGAGTACCCCTGGAGCTGCACTCCGACCAAGGGAGGAACTTCGAGTCGCAGGTGTTCCAGAACCTATGCCAGCTGCTGGGGATCCGGAAGACAAGGACAACCCCGCTACACCCTCAGTCCGACGGGATGGTAGAGCGATTCAATCGCACCGTCGAGAACCATCTCCGAATAGTCGTCAGCGAGCACCAGAGGGATTGGGACAAGCATCTTCCACTATTTCTCCTGGCCTACCGCGCCGCCGTGCATGAAGCCACCGGGTGCACACCAGCCCTGGCCATGTTTGGGAGGAAGCTCCGTCTACCTGTCGATCTTGCCTTCGGCCGACCTGGGAATGATCCGATCCCGGTAAGCCAGTATTGTCAAGAACTGGTCGACCAACTGGAGGACGTGCACGCGTTCGCGAGGAGGAAACTGCGGATCGAGACCGACCGAATGAAGACCCGATACGACCAGCAGACGGATGCCGGAGGATTCCACGAGAACGACCTGGTCTGGCTCTTCAACCCATTACGGAAGAAAGGCCTGTCACCCAAACTGCAGAAGTCCTGGGAGGGCCCGTACCGAGTCGTGAAACGAATCAACGATGTCGTCTACAGGATCCAGCGGAGCCCGAGGGCGAAGATGAAGATCGTGCATCGAGATCGCCTGGCAGCCTACGGAGGGACACAGACGGACCAATGATTGATCGGGACGATCAGCCTTTTTAGGAAGGGGGTGGTGCTACGGCTGTGAGTTTGTGTCATTGCTCGCCGCATGAGTCAAAACTGCCCCAGGGCTGGACTGCTCTCCCTCGGTGTATTGCATGCGCGTTACGCAACGGACTGCGAAGTGAAAGGGATAGTCCAGAACATTCGTGACTGGACCAGCGCTGGAAACCTCGATAAGCCGTGGACTCTGGATGGATCTAGAAGCATTTATTGAGTCACCGGCCGGCTATATAAGAGTGACCCGTGAAGCAGTTGTTGTTGTGTTTTACGAGCTAGTGCGAGCGATTATCTTGTGCGACAGAAGTGTGGTGACGAAGTGCTGTGCGAGTTACGAAATCCTGTGACATTGTTTCTCCCAGCTTGTGAACAGCGTACATCAAGTGCTCGTAAGTAACTGTATTTGTTGTACCTGAGGAAGAGGGGCAGGTAGCTTCTGCCAAGGCCACCGGACTCATTAGGACGGATTAACTTCTGTGGTCTGTTGCAAGTGAAAGGGGCCAAGAGCGCATAAGGAAGAGACTTGAGGAAACTGGAGAAGGCTCCTAATTGCTTGTATTTGCTGATTAGTGTAATTTTCTGGCCACAATAAAGTTAATTATTTCTTTAAGCAGTAATTGGTGTTGTGCTTTGTACCTCCACCGTAATCCAGTTAACAAAAGTGCCACTAGGGGGTGGCACGTAACAGTATTATTAAGATCCACCAGGGCTGCCAACTGTTAATAAATGCTCTCAATTTATTTTATCCAAATACCAATATATCAGAAAGTATGCCAGCCGACAGCTTTAAACTATGCACACGTATAGTACCTGACATTCTATATTAATTTGGAGAAACGTATATACGTCAGTGCTACCAACATGATTCTAAGCCTGCTGAGAGGTCCAACTTTAAATACATGTAACTTCTACACTATCATTTGGATTTCAACCAAATTTCGTGTGTGCTATGTGTACCATAACAGATATGTATATGCCGATTCTTAAGAGTAACCAGGGCTGCCAACTGTTAGTAAATACTGTCTCTATTTTTGTTACCCTAATATCAATATATCAGAAAGTATGCAAGCCAATAGCTCTAAACTTTGCACACGTATAGTACCTGGCATTCTAGATTAATTTGGAGTAACTAATATACGTCAGTGCTGCCAACATGATTCTAAGCCTGCTGATAGATTCAATTTTAAAATGCATGTAACTTCTATACTAACTAATGGATTTTATTCAAAATTGACACAACAATAGATCATATTATTTCAGATTATTTCTGACCAATACATGTATGTCATTGTTGCCAACATGATTTTACGCGCGCTGTTAGATCCAATGTTTAACTGCATGTAACGTCCATGCTATCCATTGGACTTCAACCAAATTTTGTATTCTGTACCTTAAGAGATGGAACTAAGAATATATTCAGTCACCAGGGCTGCCAACTGTAGTTCTCTATTAGGCTACAGTATGCCAGGTATACAGTATTTCGAACTAATTAGAAATTTCGATATTACCAACTTAATTTCGTCATTATTCTAGATAGATCCATATAGATTAATCATTGGCATAGATCTTAAATTTTAAGAAAAGTAGGCTCTTTAGTTCGTTACGGAACTTCTTGTTTACTTTGTTTTATTAATTGTTTATATTTTTAAATGTACTTATTGTACAAACCTTATCGCTTTCCAAATTTTAACATGTCGTACGTTAATTATAGGTACTTTAATTTCCATCTCATCAACTTCTTGATTAGGTGTTTGAATAGGATTAGAAATCAATTTATCAATTTTTATTAATATAAAAATAATAAAAACACAAAACACCACCTTTTGAATTTTAAATCAACAAATCTTCAAAAAAATAACAACACCTTCTAACACCTCTACTTATAAGTTATATAAAATAAAAAAATAAAAAATATATAAAATAAAAATAATAAAATAAATAATAAAATACAAAATAAATATATAAAATACAAAATACAAAAATACAAAATTACAAACATATAAATATACCATATACAAAATACAAAATACAAACATATAAATATACAAAATACAAAATACAAAATACAAAATACAAAATACAAAATACAAAATACAAAATACAAAATACAAAATATAAAATATAAAATATAAAATATAAAATATAAAATATAAAATATAAAATACAAAATACAAAATACAAAATACAAAATACAAAATACAAAATACAAAATATAAAATATAAAATATAAAATATAAAATATAAAATATAAAATACAAAATACAAAATACAAAATATAAAATATAAAATATAAAATATAAAATACAAAATATAAAATGACTCCATAGTCTATAGAAAAACGAAATTTACGTGATAGTTTGTATGCGTGTGTGTATGTATGTCTGCTATGCGTCCATATACCATTCATCAGATTGGGATGAAACTTTGGTGAGTTGTTGTGTACACTCCCGTGAAGGTTTCTGACTTAGTAAATCCATTTTACAATAGGTAGCGCACGAGTAGATTCAACAAATGTTCGACGGCACGCGAATCATTTCAGCAAAGTCCCGTATGCGTTCATATACCATTCATACAATTGCGATGAAACTTTGGTGAGTTGTTGTGCACGCTCCCAGGAATGTTTCTGAATTAGAAAATCTATTTCACGACAGTTTAGGGGCAGTTAATGGAATGGAAAAGAAAATATTGTGTATCCAAAAGCACTTCAGCAAACAAAATTACAACGCCAACACTTTCTTTGCCTTTGATAGACATCACTGTCGAAACCTTGCATAAGAACAGTGTGACCACCAGTAAGAAAAAGACCCCAAATGATGGAAAATAACCGTCCCCATAAGACAATAAGTTGTTAAAAATATGCATAAAAACACGAAAATAGTACATTATCAACGAGCTTATAATGGCAATAATTAAGATACGAGTATGTTTATAAAACGAGCGTAGCGAGTTATATAATACCCATAAGAGTGTCTTATTTACCATTATAGGCGGTTGCATATGACTGTTTATTTTCGACGATAAAATTATAACTTTATTATATGTTTTAAGATAAATATTCATAAATATCTGTGGGATTCAGTAATTACAGTTAGTGAACAGAGCGCGCTGGGTGGTTTGCTGACTGAACAGAGCGCATGCGTGGGTCAAAGAATTTCGAAAGCAGATACCATTTACTTTGCTTGGTAATGCTATTGTTTACAGCCTGCATGATGACCAGTGCCGTCCAGCTCTAGCATTCACTAATATTGTCACCGAAGTCGTTTGAAAACAATGCGCTGTCTAGAAATTGGAATTAGGGTTATTAAGGTACAGTGCTATTTCTTGTCTCATATTCTCCAGTTTATTTATGTGAACATATGGACGGCGCACTTTCCATGTCGGTAATTTATATAGAAGGATGCTGTGTTGCTAACTTCTGGACGTAGATTCATAAATTTCTTGCATATGTCATAGTATTTTCTTGTTACCGTAAAGGTTCGTGCTGATTTTGTCTTTGTGTTTGGGATTGTAACTACAATGTTTGATCCGATATCCAATTTGAACTTTCAAATCATGTAATTCATGTCCGACATGTTGGATTTTGAGCGTAAGCGCGAAGCTATCCTTACCTAATTGGGCAATGAATGAGCTCTGATTGGCTGGAGAGACTGTTTCATAATAAAGAATAGTACTAAAATGACCCTCATTATGATACAGTTTTCTGACATAATATTTGGTGTCCGGACATAACGTACCACGGACAAAACGTACCACTTGATTTTCGAGGACAACACGTAAGTAGGTAATATAAGGCGGTTCTGGGCCAGGGGCTAATGGGCAAGATGGCCGCCGTGCGCAATTGCCTATGTTATTCTTATGGAGGGATCAGTGATAGCTGGTGCACAACCTTACTCTTTAATGGCGGGCATTTCAAATTATGCTTTATTTGTTATTAAATATACATTATTTATTATTTATTTATTAATATTTATTATTTACTTTAAATTTCCTTTTTAATTTTTAAAAATATTTTTTATATTTTTTATTGTGTCAAAGCACTAAACTACAAGGTCACATACCTAATTTAACCTAACCTAACCTAACTTAACTTAACCTAACATAAATTTACCTAACCTAACTTTACCTAACCTAACCTAACCTAACCTCACCTCACCTCACCTAACCTAATCCACATAAACCTCATTTAAAGATTTTAGATTTTAGATTTTAACATTTTATCATTTTAAATTTTTGATTTTTGATTTAACATTTTTTAGATTTTACATTTTTGATTTTTTTTGTATTTAAAATTTTAGTTTTTTAGATTTTACATTTTAAATTTAAGATTTTTTTTATTTTAGATTTTACATTTTACATTTCCCGAAAAGAGTAAACTACAAGGTCACATACCTAACCTCACCAAAGTTAACTTTACCAAACCTAACTTAAGCTAATCCAAAGGCTAATGCACTTACACAAAGTATATATAAGGGCACATGCAACTATCCTTATGCTAGTCTTATAGGCTACTGTACAACATGATCACTACCCCAACCGGGTATTTTAGGTAGATTTCATTAGAAAGCTAACTATTGCAATGGGTACCATGTTTCGACTTCCGGAAAATTTCGACATATCTTCACGTTTCACATACCCTAGACCCCAAAACCACCGTCAGTTAAAATTTTTATATATAATTTATATATATACATATATCACTTTCTTGTGGACACGATAACTACCGCAATTTTGCACCAATCAATTTGAATTTTTACATAATATGTATCCCTATAAAATCTCGGCCGAGTTCGTTAATGGGCACAATCGGTCGACGGGGGTGAAAATGGGGGGCTTTTTTTTCGAAAAAGTGAAATATCGCTATAACTCTCTTAATATTTGAAATATCGAATCCATTCAAAGTTCATACTATGTGTCAAATAAGGCCCAAAAATTCATGTTTGAAGATTTTTTTTAATAGCACCAACCATTGACCAAAGGGGTGGGAAAAAGTGGGTTTTTCGGGAAACATTTATCATATCTCTCTTAATAGGCACAATATCAAAACCGTACAAAGTGGACAGTATTCCCCTAATAATTACCTAAAACTTTTGGCTGAAAGAATTTTTGATATGACCCACCATTACGCCAAGGGATGAGAAAAATGATTTCGGAATTATAAGAAAATGGCAAGAGCTATCAGAGGTTGCCATGACAACACTACTAAATTGATTAGGGATGTGCTATCAGACGTTGCCATGACAACGCACTTGCACGCGATCACATTTAGTTTTCCATCTGACTAAGTGAGAAGCGGCCTCGGTGACGTAACTGGTAGTATGCTGAACTTCTATGCCAAAGTTCGCGGGTTCAAAGCCAGCCGAAGTCGTCGGATGTTCTAAGAGCGCTAAAAATCCCTCAATATGCTTTCCTTTGGAGGGGAAGATCCAACGTTCGTTCCGAGTTGCTGGTTGCGGTGGCATCTCGTAGCCAAGTTCAGAGCTAGGTGTCATTGACGGTAGTATCTGGTAGCAACATTAGGAACTACTGCGTGAAATTGACCGTCTGCAGTCCTTACCTGAATTACAGACTAATACAGCCATCACAATTCACACTGTTTATCAGACAGATTCTACACTCACCCAAAGTACACGGGGTTACTCGACCGCGTTGTCGCAGCCCCTAAACTGAGGAACCAACCAAAATCTCTGCGGGAGATATAATTTTGCGTGAAAAAGTAACAGACCGTTACATAGTTACACATCAGTGTCGAAACCTTGCATAAGGACAGTGTGACCACAAGTACAAACATGTACCCCAAATGACAAGAAGGTTACCGTCCCCATAAGACAATAAAATGTTTAAAATATGCATAAAATGACGAAAAACAAAGTTAATTAAGCTCCAATTATAAAATACTTTCTCGCCACAAATGAGGTCTGATCCTTCTACGAAAACGTGCATATTCTGCCTATTTTCGCCTATCCCCAAGTTTGCCCGATGAAATCTACCTCCGCCTTCCGGCGTGCCGAGAGGACTTTTTTTCATTTTGTTGTTTACACATTGCTCAATTTTCCAATTTCCCATTTTCAGTTTTTTTAATGTCAGTTTTACGTTTTTCAATTTCATAATATGGAAACATGGATTTTGCATTTTGTTGTTTACGCATTTATCAATTTCCCATTTACAGTTTTTAAAATGTCAGTTTAAAGTTTTTCAATTTCATGGTTTAGAAACATGGATTTTCCAATTTGTTGTTTACACATTTGTCAATTTACCAAATTCCCATTTACAGTTTTTACAATTTCAGTTTAATGTTTTTTCTATTTTGTCAATATGGAAACATGGATTTTCCAATTTTTGTTTTACATGTTCATTTTGCATTAGGAGTGGAGAGAGGTTGGTAGTAATTAAAAATGTACAAACAGTGTCCATACAATATGTTTTATTTTATATACATGTACACTATTTACACATAATATATTTTTATATATATTCTTTTTTGTTATAAATTGTACAGTTGTTTTTATTTTGTTTTCTATTTTATTTATTTTTGATTATGAATACCATTTTTTATTTTTGTTTTTTATTTTTGTAGTGTTATTGTTTTATTTCCTAAATTGTTTTGTTTTATGTATTTGCTAGTTGCAGGCAGAAGATTTTGATATTCATAACTTAACTCTTTAAGCATGGTTAATGATTGAGTAATGACTAGAGACGGGAATTTGCCTATTTGCCTATTTTATTCCTGTGTTTAGAAACGTAGGCTTTCGAGATATAAATCCGTTTTAGGTTCTTTTAGGCTAGATTTCGTTGGTTTTATTGTGCCTATAAATGCCTATTTCAAGGGTTTGTGCCTGTTTGGAGTATAATTGCCTATTTGATGCCTTTTGACTGTAATTTAAAGTGCATTATATTGCAACTGGTGTGCTCGACAGAATTCTATTCTCATTTCTCAATATGTGTTTACCCCACGAACAAGAATGGGAGTTCTCGGAAGTCACCAGAAATAACGCCTGGGATCTCGATATAAATCCTCCAAACTCAAAAACCCTTCGTTTTGTATTTCGCTTTTCTTTATATTGAAAATTTACCCGTTAGTATGTGTGTGAATTAATATTATAAACTTTATGCTGATTGAATAACAAAAGAACTAACTTAGTGCCATGTTTTCGCGTTTTTTCAATCTCGATATTAAGCCTCCAAAGTTAAAAACCCTTCGTTTCAGGTATCCCCCCTTCAAAAGCCGCGCTAGGTTGGCGCTGCAACCTAACGGTAAATTAATATACAGTATATCTTGTACGCGTCTGAGTAATGAATGGGCAGGCAGTTTAAAACAGCCAGGAGGGATACGATCCAGCTGGAAGTTAAAATGCAGCGGCGATCAGTGCGTTGGTGCTGTAACCTATCTTGTGTTGAATGGACAGGCAGTTTAAAGCAGCCAGGAGGGATGCGATCCAGCTGGGAGTGAAAATGCAGCGGTGATCAGTGCGTTGGTGCTGTAACCTATCTTGTGTTGAATGGACAGGCAGTTTAAAGTAGTTTGGAGGGATGCGATCTAGCTGGCAGTGGGTGTAGCATGGCCTCTTACCAAGATAGATGGAAATCCATAGCTACTGTTGCTATGGAGATAGCCGGCCTTGCTATTACTTCATCAGTTTATTTTCTGCTTTTATTAGCCTTTGCTTGAGTGCAAAAAGGCCGAAATCAGAAGAATGAGAAAGTCTATCGAAAATTCATGTAGCAAGCCGTTCCTTCTGGGTCCTAAGCTATGTGTATGCAAAATTTGGTTGAGATTGGTGGAACGGTGTGGATTTCTATACGGAACAAATCCACCCACCCACCCACATACATACATACATACATACATACATACATACATACATACATACATACATACATACATACATACATACATACATACAGACTTTCACTTTTATATATAAGATAAGTATGTTCTTAAATTATAAGTTGCTCATTGTTAATTCTTTTTATAGTTATAAATATGTTATTAAATTACAGGAATTTTTTTCATGCCTATTTTGTTGCCTATTTTACACGTTAGTGCCTATTTACACGCCTATTTTGGCTATTTTAAGAGCCTATATGCCTGCCTATTTTAACTGTTTTTAGTGCCTATAATTCTAGTCTCTAGTAATGACCATAGGCATGTGTACCTATACCATCAGCATCAATCACTCTTTCATCATCACCAGGGCACAAAAAGCAATTTTGTTCAGTCTTATAGATGATATGTCATGTTGTTTAGAAGCGATAATGTTCATTGGTATTATTTTTACATTGTTTTTCATGACACAATCCTTATAATCTTGAAAGCTTATACAATTTTTGACAACACCTCTGTTAATACCTTTAATCTTTTTGATTTCTTTACCATTTATGTCTAAAGCGTACATTTTAGCTCTAAGTCCAACAAATGCTTTTATAATTTGTCCACAAGCCTCGTCTTTAAATTTCCCCAACGTTTTCTTGTTTGATGTAGAGTAACATATGTGATTAGTAGGATAATCTGATGAGTCCAGGTGTTCTAGGAAATCCAACTTGTCTTGATATACATCTAGGGTGTTAACCAAATAAATGAACGAGTCGGTATCCATATACATGAGTTTAAGATTGTTCATTCCATAATAGGGTAGCAGGACATCATAGTAGTGGGAATACATTAGAGTTTTTGAAATATCCAGTATACACATTCCAATATATATAGGCTTATTGAATACATTGTTACGTTTAGCCATGTGGAAAGCAGCTAGGTTAGGACCATAAATTGTTCTGTCAATAAATGTCGGCTTTGCTATTAGCTTTTCTGCCTTTTTGCTGTCAGTCACAAGACATATGTCTATTCTTTTACGGATATTTTCCATTGCTTTTCCAAAAATGGCATTGTTGAATAATTTGTACAGATTTTTCTCAAAATCATTTTTGGCTTGTTTTCGAAGGTTGTTATTAAAATCAACGTATGCCTTTAACCAAGGTCTTTGCTTAAACTTTAACACACCATGAATTTTTTATCAATAGCATTCCATGATATAAAGCCTGTTTTAATGCCATGTAGTGAACAACATATCGCCTTCGATTTCCAAGATGAGGAATTAGTTTTTTCAGAGACGAATCCTTAGGTTGTGTACAATCTGGTAGGAAAGGTAAATCGTTGTGTAGATCATGAAGGTCAGATGGGTAATCAACATCAACGTCTAGAATGTATCCCACAGGATCGTCTTCCTTTAGTTTTTCTAGATCAACAGTATCTGGAGAAACCCACTGAAATCCACCATAAGGAAGTGAGTGGCACATAGCCCACCCGTATTGGTTATTGGCAACATCATAGGTAATAAACTGCGATGGTTTCTCAGAATCAGAGGTTTCCGTGTATTTATTGTTAGCTTCAGCATACCGATGAGACACCTGGCATATGCCTCCATGTATTCCAGACTCGATTAGAAGAATCTGATCGTAATCCTGTATCAATTCCAGTTCAATGCCTGTGTAAAGGAGCATTGCCTCGAAACTTAAACCAGGCGAAGTAAAAAGTGTGCAGCATCCACTCGGTGTGTTTCTAGTGTTTTGTTTCTAAACGTTTCAAAGCTGTCTGCAAGAAGGAGTACATCTGAAGTTAGGTAGAGTTCACTATATTCCCCTAGAGTTTTAATGTTGAACTGATTCCACACATTTTTGGCATGCTCATAGTCTTCTTGACTAACATCTTCTTGACTTAATTTGTTAAAGAATGCCTCTTTTGGAGGTAAACACGTTTCACTGAACTTTTCCCATGAATCACTATAATCATAACAAAATACCCCTTTACGAATCATGAGCGTTGCATTTTCTTTTCCAAAGTACTTGTCTGTTTCAGGGTATGATGTTAAGTTGGAAACTAAGCTTTCCAAACTACTTGGCATTAACCGAAACGTGTCCACAAATCGAAGCTTAACATTTCCTACATATTTGGTGAAGGAAATGTACTTTTCTTTGGAGTTAGCGATAACATCCACTCTCTCAGTAGTACATCACAATTGCCTTACAATGAAATTTGCGTCGTAGGCACTCATATTATGTAGAAACACAGGAACGGGGTTACGTGTTTTACACCTCAAATTACAGTTATTGTGAGCACTTCCACGGTATTCCCCTGTAATATGGCAGTGGTCTCGAACTTTCCAGTCCTCTTTGGTAAATGGTTTTTGACACAAATAACAGGTTTCAGAACATTGGAACTCTGTTTCTTGATCCTGAGTTAAGGCCTTTGGAACATTTAAGCTGTAAAGGCGATCGATTTCAATTGCTATTGAGATCAAACAGTCCATAAACTTTTCTGCAGCATCAGGTCCACGATAAATAACAGGTTGGCTTGGAAGGTTTGTCTTTATGTGTTCCGCAGCCGGTGAGGGTTTAACGTCTATACCAAAACTCATAGGAACATGACTCTGGTATGGCACTGTATAACTTGCCTCAGGATTAGGTAGACATGTTTGATAGGGTAAGAGTATACTTTCAAAATCTGCATAGATAACGTAAGGTATTCTCAGCATTTTTTCAACATTTAAGAATTTGATAATGGTTTTTTTAATAGGCATTTCAACCCTAACAATGTCATGCTGGACACACAAAGCTCTATGTTCTTTCAATTTCTCCATTCCTTGTTGACCATATTGATTATCAAAGTGAGTAAAACATCGTTTACACGTATATATCTTATGTTCATGGTGGGTAATCTGATGTCCTACTAGTTTATCAAAATCTTTGCTAAAGACGTAGTAGTTCTGGCCGGATGAAGAACTTAGCAGAAGGAGGTCGCGATGATCTTGCAGCTCTTGATCCACAACCTTTAGAGGGAACAGTTTATTGTCTTCTTCCAATCCAAATACATTAATGGATATATCGTTGGCTTTTTCAAATTTGGGAATGTCAGCTAGCGATGTAGGAAATGATATTACTGAAAAATCATACTTGGTTTCCAGATCCTTGTATTTACTAACGCGTTTAGCATCCGTTTTAACCAGTTTTGCTAAAATGGCATACATAAAACACCTCTCGTCCTTAAAGTTTTGAGGATGAATGCAGGCTTTTCTTGCTTGTATAGCTGCTGGTAATGGAATATATGTGCTACCACGCAAGGGATTGTACTTATTTATTTTCAATCGTACGCCTTCCACTGCTAAAAAAAAAGCCCAATTAGTGCCTTTTAGCTCAGATTCTTCTATTTCAGTAGTTAACTTTGTTAGGGCCTGATTTCGTGTTTTAAAAGCACGATCTGTAATTTCATCGGTAGATGTATGAATGAATCTACATTCAGCCACAAGATTAACTTTTATCGACTTGTGCATTGCTAGTTCTTTATGCATAGCTTGTATTATTTGCTGTTTGGACTCTTTAAGGTATGAATTTAAATCCTTACACGTATCACAACGTATGAAATAGGATTTAAGTCGACCTTCAAAATATGTCTCATATTCAATAAGTCCATTTTTGTCTGGGACCATTGAAATTAGGTAATGTTTTATAGGCTCCGCTTTTTGTCTTTTAGCTGCCGACACAACATTACAACATTCTTCATGCCGACGTCCGTTGTACACATTGTTGAATGTACTACCACAGATCTTGCACTCATGGAATTCACCACATGATACTTCATGTCGCTTCCTATGCTAGTCTCGAATAAAAGTCTTTCCTCACTCTTTACACATATAGCTAGGAATGGGTTCTTCCATTATGAATGTTGATTTTTGCAAACAGCTGCTTACTGCGTATCACAGGGCTAGAGGTTGGTCGGTGAGACGGTCTTGCACCATGTGAACACCGTGAGAGGTAGTAGTCAACTGGTGATATTCTTGTTAAGGGTCCTCTAATATACCCTAGTCTACACCAACAGCTCTTGCTATTCGCTAGGATATAAAACCCACAAAAAACAATTTAAAATTTAAAAAATAAAGAAAACGAAAAAATGACCAGAGCTTAAGCACAGCTGATTTTAAACACGCCGAAAGCCTGGATAAAGTGTGATGGGAATCCAAAAACGTATCATATTTTATATTAGTTTATGTTATGTTATTGCCCATGTATTTATTACCAGGATTAATTGAGCAATACCGAGCGGTTAGTGTTACATGCTCCCTAAATACTTCCCACTCTTTCAAGTGATACGTTACGTCCTCTCCTAAATATTTTAAGATCATTAGCTGACTCTTCGTAGGTCAAGTGGTACGTTATGTCCTATAACCATAATATTTACATTTTGACATCGTCGAACATAAACAAAGTTTTCTAAGCTCAAATTGCGAAATAGTTTCTCATAATGTGGGATATAAAATGAGGTCTGGTCCTTCTACGAAAATCTCCATATTTTGTCTATTTTCGCCCATCCCCTAGTTTGTCCGGTGAAATCTACCTCCGCGTTCCGGCGTGCCGAGAGGGATTATTTATATATATATTGTTACGACTGTGAGTTTGTGTCATCGCTCGCCGCATGAGTCACAACTGCCCCAGGGCTGGGCTGTGCCCTGCCTCGTATATTGCGTGCGCCTTATGCAACAGGGCTACTAGGACAAAGGGATGGTCCAGAATATTCGTGACTGAGCCAGCGATGGAAACCTCGAGAAGCATTTATTGAGTCACCGGCCTGCTATATAAGTGCGACCTGTCAAGCAGTGGTTGTTGTGTTTTACGAGCGAGTGCGAGCGCTTATCCTGAGCGACAGAAATGTGGAGACTTGAGAAACCCCTAGTGAAGCCGATTCTCTTGACAGCGAAGGGAGTGAGGAGCTTACAGGGGACTGCCTGTGTTTTGAGCGAGTGTGCTTACTTAGTGCGAGAGAGGTCAATGTGGTGAGTTGCAAAACAGTGAGTGACAGACCTAGTGCAGCTATTTCTAGCCAGCGTACGGGACCGGACTCATTAGCGAGAGGATTAACTGTGGTCTGTTGACAAGTGAAAGGGGAAGTATTCTCGACGTGAGGAAACTGGAGTAAGGTAATAATTGTTTGTATTTGCTGTTGAGTAGTCTATCTTTTTGGCCACAATAAAGTTAATTATTTCTTTAAGCAGTAATTGCTGTTGTGCCTTCTTCCCACCGTAACCCAGTTAACAAAAGTGCCACTAGGGGGGTGGCACGTAACAATATAAAATAACGAAGCATTAAGGATTTATGAAGTTAAGAAGTTGCGACGATGATCGGTCAATATAGTGTGACGTGGTGCGTGGATATTATTTCCTTTGTTGCGTAGTGCTGAACTGACGGTGTACCTGAATTTGTGCGATAAGAGATTTTAATTCCCGTAGTTTTATCGTTTCCCATTGTAGTCGTTCCATTAATTATCGCTGGCCACCAGGCGGTGAAATGATACACGGGTAATATATAATGCGTGGTGGCTAACATGGTTTCTCTATACAGGGTGTCGCAAAATTACGTCGACAAACTGTAACCACAGGTTCCGGCCCTTATCTGAAACAACTTGAGATAGGACACTTATGGCCGGAAACGAACCGTTAAATATCTGTGCGACCAGGGGCGCACCCAGGGGGGGGGCTTTGGGGGCTTAAGCCCCCCCTAAAAACCTGGGAACACTTTAAAAACATTGCATCACATAAACATAAAGAAACCTTCCAAACCGTCCGTGTGCAGGTGTCCGTCCGTCGTATCTGTGATGCGGGCAATCCAGGTAACAGGCTCGCAGACTCCTAGGTTGGTGTCCCGGTGAACCGTAAAGTCGTAGTCGTTCAGGTTGGACAGGCGGACGTACGGCCGAGACGTCGTGTTGATGAGGGTCTTGGCAACTAACAATCCTTTTGTCTGGATGTCCTCATATTTTGGCTCGATGACAGCCGCCACTCCCTCAGCAGTTCCGTCGACAATTACGGCAGCGCTGATCTCCGTCCTGGTGGGAACGATGACGTCCTCTCTCAGCCTTACTCGTCGTGGGGTGACGGCCTCGTGTGCTGGTTGCAAAGCAAGTTCCTCACCTCCGAAGTGCAGAGTGTTGGTACTCAGATCCAAGATGATGTTGTTCTGGTCCATGAAGTCCAGTCCGATGATCACTTCATTTGATACGTCAGCCACAAGCACTGGATGCTTTATCGCCCGTCGACCAATGACGAACTCCAGTGATGCTTCGCCATGTACCGGTGCGGTCTCTCCGGTCGCGGTTATTAGTTGGAGGTTCCTTTGTGTGGGTTGCACTCTCCACTTCGGGATCACGGTGGGACTGACGATGGTCCTCGATGCTCCCGTGTCGATTAGCATGGGCCAGCTCTCTCCGTTGACGACTCCGTCGACCATCAGACTGCTATTATCCCTCCTTAACTCAGTCACACGAACTTGGACTGCCGGGGCTTGACGACTGTCACAAGCAAACCTTTGCCCCCCAAGGCTGGCTGATACTTGCTTTCCTGGGCCGCGTGGTTTCCCTACGACTGACTGTCCCGACGGAAACCCTTGGCGGCGCTGATCACCGCAGTCCTTGCTCAGGTGGCCTCTCTTACGGCAGGTCCAGCAGGTCGGTAGTCCTCTTCCGGGCCGCCTCTTCGGATGTCCTTCGGCTACGTTTTTGTTGGTGGTACTGCGACCCTTGAAGAACCGGCCTAGCGCCTCCATCAGTTCATCGACCTGGGGCTTGGTCTTGTCAGCTTTGGATGGTTCGTCGATGTCCACCTGACGCACCCGCGCGCGCATTCTAGATGCCTGTTTTGCCGTCTCGAACTCAAGTGCGTGGCTCAGCGCATCTGCCACAGACTTATTGCGCGCGAGTCGCAGCGCCTGTTGAGTGTCCGAGTCCCGTAGTCCGTCGGTGAAGGTCTGCGTCGCAATCTGTTCCAGAAAGTCGGCCGGCGCTGTTGGATAGGCGAGCATTACGTGGCGTGCGATGTCCATCCCGAACTCCTGCAGGGTTTCCGCGTTCTTCTGTACCCGGGTCCGGAGCTGCATCTGGTAGGCCTGCTGAAGATGGCTATCTCCATATCGGGACTCCATATGGGCGATCAGTGAAGCGTAGTCCTGGGATCCAGTCGGGATGGCCTGAAGGACGTTAAGGGCGTCACCTCTCAGCGCTACAATGAGAGCTGTAGCCTTTTCTGTGTTGTTCCAGTTATTTATGGAACAGGCCGCCTCGAACTGACGTAAGTAGGTGCTGCACGGGACCTTTCCGTCGAAGGTAGGGGGCGTCACTCTGCTATATCCCGTTCCTGATATTCCCGGTGTAACGGTGGGCGGGCGTTGGCGCAGCTTGGCAACTTCCTCTTGTAGAGCGTTGAATTTCTCTTCCACCCCCGTCAGTGGGCGTTGGCGCAGCTCGGCAACTTCCTTTTGTAAGGCGTTGAATTTCTCCTCCACCCCCATCAGCGTGCGTTGGCGCAGCTCGGCAACTTCCACTTGTAAGGCGTCGAACTTCTTTTCTACTGCCGTGACTTCCTCACGCAGACCCAGTTCTAATTTCTTCAGGTCCTGTGTCAACTTATTCTGACCGTCTTCCATCTTTTTCTGGCCGTCCTCTATCCTCTTCAAATCCTCCGCTAGCTTATTTTGACCGTCATCCATCTTCTTCTGGCCGTTTTCTAGTTTGGCAGTTAGGTCCTCGGCTAACTTCTTCTGGCCGTCCTCCATCTTCTTCTGGCCGTCTTCCAGCTTCTTCAGGTCATCCTTCAGGTCCTTGGCAAATTTCTTCTGGCCGTCCTCCATCTTCTTCTGGCCGTCTTCCATCTTGGCTTCCATGCCACTTAACTTTTCTAGCAATGCTGCAAATTGCGCTTCCATTTTAGATGTTTGTCTTGTAAAGGGCATGCACTCACAGGAAAATTAAAATAAAAAAATGACCTGCTCGGGTTTTGAAACCAGGACCGTCAGGTGTTGTGCTTGTGTTTGAGTTCGTAATCCCGCTTCTGACACCAGTTGTTACGTGCCCCCCCCCCTCCAGTGGCACTTTTGTTAACTGGACTACGGTGGGTTAAAGCACAACACAGATTGTTCCTTTAAATGAAATAATTAAATTTATTGCGGCCAGAAAGATACACCACTCAACAGCAAATACAAGCAATTAGAGCCTTACTCCAGTTTCCTCAAGTCTCTTCCTTATGGAGAGCTCTTGCCCCCTTTCACTTGTCAACAAACCACAGAAGTTAATTCGTCCTAATGAGTCAGGTGGCCTTGACAGAAACTACCTGCACCTCTTCCTCATGTACACAAACTACAGTTACTTGCTACACGCTGCTTCGCTGTTCACATGCTGGGAAACAATGTCACTGGATTTCGTAACTCGTACGGCGCTTCGCCACAATACGTCTGTCGCTCAGTGAAATCACACTCGCTCAAAACACAGGCAGTCCCCTGTATGCTTCTCACTCCCTCGCTGTCAAGAGAATCGGCTTCACTAGGGGTTTCGCAAGTCACCACACTTCTGTCGCTCAGGATAAACTCTCGCACTAGCTCGATAAACACAACCACAACTGCTTGACTGGTCGCTCTTATATAGCAGGCCGGTGACTCAATAAATGCTTCTAGACCCATCCAGGGTTCACGGATTCTCGAGGTTTCCTTCACTGGCTGAGTCACGAATATTCTGGACCATCCCTTTGTCCTAGTAGTCCTGTTGCATAAGGCGCACGCAATACACTGAGGCAGAGCAGCCCAGCCCTGGGGCAGTTGTGACTCATGCGGCGAGCGATGAAACAAACTCACAGCCGTAACAATATTTACATACAAGAATAATAATGGACACATTCTCTTTCCATAGCTGAAATCATGTTATTGAGGAAAGCCCCCTCCAAACCAAAAGTCTGGGTGCGCCCCTGTGTGCGACGTTACCTTTTTAACGAGGCAAATCGGCAACACCGCGCCCAGAAAGTGCGACTTTTCTAATGTTTCCGTTCCGTATCAGCCGCGGAGGAATGTCGCCACTTCCCGTCTGGCGAACTCGCTCAGTGGTAAGAAAATAGCAGTAAGAAAAAAATTGTGCTGGCTGTGATTCGAACAGCAACCAAATTACTCATTTCAAGGAACACGCCACGCCGTGCAGGATACCAGTGACGGGAAGTGGCGACCATCCGGGATATTTAGACGGTTCTCAATATCTATTAATCTATGACAGTTATCATACTGAAATTTTGTATGTTGATAGAAGATGATGATGATGATAATTGTTGTTTTAAGGGGCCTAACATCTAGGTTATCGGCTCCCAACGGTTTGGATGATCATGAAGATAATAAAATGTAAACTATAACTAAAACTAACTGATATACGAGAAGAAGAAAAGGAAAACAAAAGGAGAATTAGGCAAAGAAAGGACAGGAGGAAAATAAATGCCCTCGACACTCGAACAATGCGGATTGAGGGACTTGGAAGGAAAGAGGGCCAAAAAAGGCAGATAGGAAAGTGAAAGAGGAGAGGGTCCGCCCCAGAGGTAATGGAAAAAAGGGGGGAAATCGGACCAAGCTCAGGAATCCCTCGGGGTCGCCAACTCCCGAACTCACCAGCCGTGAGCCCCTGAGGGTGTAGCAATATCCAGGGTGCACCAGAAGTGGTGGGGCTACACGCACCCGGCCTCCTTGAGGTCCTTGATCAGCAGGCAGGAGATAACAGGAAAAGAAAAAGAAGGCTGGCCCCTCGCAGAATGAGGGTATCAAAAAGATGAGACAAGGGCCAATTAAGGCGGGAAAGGAAGAGACTCCCTAGGCCTCGGATACCCTAATAACGTCGGGGTCGGAAGAGAACAAGTGTTGACCAAGAGAGGTCGACAGGAAAGAAGACTGAGAGGAGCCCGGCACAAATAAGTGGAAGCAATGCCGGACTCAGCTGGGGCCCCGTGGTCGCCAACCCACGTCGCACTAGAAGTGAGCCCCTGGGGTGGGGGGTGTATGTTGATAGAGGCTAGGAACATAAGTCCACCTATAGGGCTTTCAATAACCTGGTTAGCACAAATCCAACATGGCGGCGACGCCCGTAGTTTCCTCAACAAGTTCCAACTTTGGCTACCAGAGATGCCATTGTCACTGACATCTAGTGGCGAACATTGGAACTTGATAGAGCTTTTCTAACCAAATAACCTACAAATTTAGCTACACACTGCCAATTGTAGTTTTTACAAGCCATACATCTATGACTTGGTTGGTCTCGGTGGCGTAGAGGGTAGCATGCTGAACTGCTGTGCCCAAGATCGCGGATTCAAACCCGGCCGAAATCGTCAGATTTTAAGAGCGTTCAAAATCCCTCAGTATGCCTTCCTTTGGAGGGAAAGTAAAGCCGGCGGTCCCATGTCATAGATAACCTTCCACTAATTACACCTGTGTGAAGCTAAATAAGGGGACTTATGAGTGAGTTTCCAAAATCCGAAACTACTGGACAGATCAATTTGCAATTTTAACCACATGTAGATATGCCTCTAATTAGAGCATATTCTGAATTACAAATTGATTACTCTAACCGTTTCTGAAATAATAATAAAAATATTATCAAAACCTAGGGTCATAAAAAAAGTTCCTTGCGATGGAGTTTTCACTTATTTTCATCCATACTTGGTAAACTGTAGCACAATACATGCACAAATGGAAATTGCTCTGGAATTTTATTTACCTTTTATATGAGAGTCAGAAATGATATTCAAAGTGATAATATTCATGTTTTGCCCTAAAAATAAAAATAATTTATTTTTGAAAGCAAAAAAAAATACAGTTAATTTTCACTGACAAAAAAATCCAGAGCAAATTGTAATGTTCATACATATTTTAATATGCAAACCAACTTTGAACCAAATATCTTCAAAACTGCAATACAAGGAGCATTTTTTATGATATTACATGTAACAAAAATCACTTGATGAGAAAACTGCAATTGAAGTTAGAGGTTAGTTACTTACATCAGAACTGCCCTGCACCATATGTACAGCCCTCAGACTTCTTCATCCTGTCTTCTAGGGACAAGCTCAGCAGTTCTCTCTTTTTTCTTGCATTTTTCTTTCCTGGGGTGGTCCTTTTTCTGCTCTGTCGAAGACGTATGTGGTCACGTTGCTCACTGATCTTCACTGAAGGTCTTGTCTTAATAATGATGCGCATCCATCTTTAAATCACCGCCTGGGCTTTAAAAATGGCGCCACGGGAAAAAAACCAACACTCCTTGATTCTGAAAAAGCGTGGGCACCAATATTCGATAAAATCCAAAAATCCGTATTTTGGTCCATATTTCATGAAAACTCACTCATAAGTCCCCTACATTTGGCAAACGCTCTTAGGTACCTACGTTCGTCTCCAGGAGCCGACTGCGGTGGCATCTGGTAACCAAGTTCTGAACTATTAGTCGTTGAAGGTGGCGTTTGGCAACTTCAATGTCTGCAGTCCTTACTTGAATTGAAAACAGATAACACATACTAATACAGCCATCACAATTAACACCGGTTATCAGACAGATCCTATACTCACCCAAAGTACACGGGGCTACATGACCATGTTGTCGCAACCCCTAAACTGAGGAACCAACCAACCAATGTATGACATGGGACCGCCGGCTTTACTTCACCCCCGAAGGAAGGCATACTCAAGAATTTTTAACGCTCTTAAAAAATCCGACGATTTTGGCCGGGTTTGAACCCGCCTTCTTGTGCGTAGCAGTTCAACATGCTACCGACTACGCCTCCGAAGTTCTGATGTAGGTTAACAAGGCAGGAATTATTTAATGTATCCACTTAGGCGAATCTCCTATGTATTTTTTAAAAATTTCTTTTTCCGTGTGGCCTCCTGAGAGGAAAAGTGGAGGTCTCTCTACTCGACGACCGTGGGCGACCTGCCTGTCGGGATGATGGACGGAATGGATGAAGATGAATGAAACTGGGCAAGGATGTGGAAGGATGCAGCCGTGGCCTGTCAAGGTACCGTCCCAGCATTTGCCTGGCGTTGAAAATGGGAAACCACGGAAAACAATTTCAAAGACGGTCGACGATGGGGCTCGAACCCACGCGTCTTACCGAGTCAGCAGAGAGCTTGCCCCATGACGCTTTAGCCAGCGTAGCCACTGCTGTCGGTGCTTAAGTAATTACAAATTTGACATTTAAAATATATAAATATCAGAAAGGATACAGGATAAAAAATTAAAGTTAAATAAAAAAATAAAATAAAAAAGAAACATTCAAAAATAACTACATTTTGTGTAATTTTATTTCACCGTGTAGGACAACTTAATTCAAATTGAACACAGTTCTTCCGTTACGCAAAAGATAGCCATTAGCATTAAAACAAAGTAAACAACAAGTTCCGTGAAGAACTATACAGCCTACTTTTCATGCCAATGATTATTCTACAGAATATGAACCTATCTAGAATAATGACGAAATTAAGTTGCTAATATCGAAATATGTAATTAGTTCAAAATATACCTGGTATAATTTAGCCTAATAGAGCACTACAGTTGGTAGCCCTGGTGACTGAATATATTCTTAGTTCCATCTCTTAAGGTACAGAATACAAAATTTGGTTGAAGTCCAATGGACGTTACATGCAGTAAGACACTGGATCTATCAGCACGCGTAAAAGCATGTTGCCAACAATACCATGCGTGTGCTGGTCAGAAATAATCTGAAATATTATGATATCTTGTTGTGCCAATTTTGGATGAAATCCATTTGTTAGTATAGAAGTTACACGTATTTAAAAATTGGTACTAACAGCAGGCTTATAATCATGTTGGTAGAACTGACGTGTATAAGTTACTCCAAATTAATCTAAAATGTCAGAATATACGTGTGCATAGTTTAAAGCTGTTGGCTTGCATATTTTCTGATATATTGGTATTTGGATAAAAAAAATAGAGTGAGCAATTATTAACAGTTGGCCCTGGTGGCTCTTAAGAATACGCTCAGTCATATCTGTTTATGTACAGATATTACATACAAAATTTTGTTGAAATCCAATTGATAGTGTAGAAGTTATTTGCATTTAAACATTGGACTTATCAGAAGGCATAAAATTATTTTGGCAACACTGTCATGGTTGGCCTCCAGGAAATTAAACTGAAATAGTATTATCTACATGTGTGCCAATTTTGGAATAGCTCCCATGCATACCTGAGATATTCCGGTGCACATCTTTACTCATACTAAATTTGGTTTTGATTACTGCAGCCGTTTAGGAGTTTATAGGACACACACACACACACACAGACAGACAGACAGACAGACAGACACACATTTTCCCGGATCGATCTCATAAGTCTACTTTTTCCTCATTTTTGCAAAATGTGAAAAGTAGGCTAAAAAATTGAAACATACACACATCAAAAAAAGTTTTGCATCACCTCGGTTCCAAGAGTTCCGGAACCTTTAAATACAAAGGGAATAGAGATCAACACAAACAACATTTCAGCTCGTTTTATTGCTCATGAGACCCACACATTGCATGTTGTACCATCATACAGCTAGACTTTCAGCATTTGTGGTCCAGATTGCAGTACACACCACTACCTCTAATACCCAGTAGCACGTCCTCTTGCATTGATGCATGCCTGTATTCGTCGTGGCATACTATCCACAAGTTCATCAAGACACTGTTGGTCCAAATTGTCCCACTCCTCATCGACAATTCGGCGTAAATCTCTCAGAGTGGTTGGTGGGTCAAGACGTCCATAAACAGCCCTTTTCAACATATCCCAGGCATGTTCGATAGGGTTCATGTCTGGCGAACATGCTGGCCACTGTAGTCGAGCGATGTCGTTATCTTGAAGGAACGCATTCACAAGATGTGCACGACGAGGTCGAGAATTGTCGTCCATGAAGACAAATGCCTCTCCAATATTCTGCCGATATGGGTGCACTATGGGTCGGAGGATGTCATTCAGGTATCGTAAAGCCGTTTCGGAGCCTTCCATGACCACCAGTGGCGTACGTCGGCCCCACATAATGCCACCCCAAAACATCAGGGAACCACCACCTTGCTGCACTCGCTGGACAGTGTGTCTAAGACGTTCAGCCTGACCAGGGTGCCTCCAAACACGTCTCCGACGATTGTCTGGTTGAAGGCATATGCGACACTCATCGGTGAAGAGAACGTGATGCCAATTCCGTGGGGTCCATTCAGCATGTTGTTGGGCCCATCTGTACCGCGCTGCATGGTGTCGGGGTTGCAAAGCTGGACCTCGCCATGGACGTCGGGAGTGAAGTTGCGCATCATGCAGCCTATTGCGCACAGTTTGAGTTGAAACACGACGTCCTGTGGCTGAACGAAACGCATTATTCAACATGGTGGCATTGCTGTCAGGGTTCCTCCGAGCGGCAATCCGTAAGTAGCGGTCATCCACTACAGTAGTAGCCCTTGGGCGGCCTGAGCGAGGCCTGTCATCGACAGTTCCTGTATCTCTGTACCTCCTCCATGTCCGAACAACATCGCTTTGGTTCACTCTGAGACGCCTGGAAACTTCCCTTCTTGAGAGCCCTTCTTGACACAAAGTAACAATGCGGACGCGATCGAACTGCGGTATTGACCTTCTAGGCATGGTAGAACTACAGACAACATGAGCAGCGTACCTTCGTCCTGGTGGAATGACTGGAACTGATCGGCTGTCGTACCCCCTCCGTCTAATAGGCCCTGCTCATGCATGGTTGTTTACATCTTTGAGCAGTTTTAGTGACATCTATGAACAGTCAAAGGGACTGTATCTTGGATACAATATACACAGTCAACGTCTATATGCCGGAGATCTGGGAACCGAGGTGATGCAAAACTTTTTTTGATGTGTGTAGATAACAGAAAGAACTTAAAGAGAAATAAAAAATAGTACTAAAATTTAAATCAAAAACAAAATTAAAATAAGTAAATACATTCAAAAACAGACTTTTTAAAACAAAAAATTAAAATAGTTATAAATATTAAAAGAAATAAAAATAATTTAAAAAATAAAAAATTTATAGAAATTAAATTTAAAAAAATAATGTTTAAAATAAGAAATTAAGTTAGAATTTAAATATAAAACCATAAAGAATATTTTTTTAAAGAGAAAATTAGGAATAAATAAATATAATTTAAAAATAAGAAATAAAAAAAAAAAATTACAGATGTCTGTCTGTTAGGTTGTCAGCCCGGAGGCTGGTTGGATCCTCAAAAAGTAAGACCATAGGTTGTGGGTTGAAATAAATGGATCACTATAATGAGGCTTACTAGGCAATGTGAGGAGTGAGGTAATTTGTCAGTGCTTTCCTCACTGAGACGGTACAGCAGTACCAACCCTACGAGTAGGAGATCTTTACCGTACTGACACGGCTCCCTCGTATTTGCGCACCCTACAATGCCAACTGGCTGCGCCTGGAGTTGATCCTGCAACCTTGGGCGCAGCAACCGACAACGTTACCGCTGAGCCACCCAGTCAGCCATGGCGGCTTTGGTGGCGTAGTTGGTAGCGTGCTGAGCTTCTAAGCCCAAGGTCGCGGGTTCAAACCCGGCCGAAGTCGTTGGATTTTTAAGAGCATTAAAAGTCCCTCAGTATGGCTTCCTTCGGAGGGAAAGTAAAGCCGGCGGGCCCCTGTCATAGATTTATGGCATGTAAAAGAACCTTCCAATAACTAAACATGTGTGAAGCAAAATTTGTAGGTAAAGTTTAATTAATGATCTTAAGTTCCAACGTTCGTCACCAGGCGCTGGTGCGATGGCATCTAGTAGTAGCCAAGTTCACAGTTAGGTGTCGTGGGCGCCTGGGTGGTAGCATTTGTTAGCGAAAGTAGGAACTACCTGAAATAATCGTCTGCACTCCTTACTTGAATTAAAAGCTTGCCACGGTGGGTGAGTGGATAGCGTGTCAGTCTACTAACTCCAAGATTGCAGGTTCGCTCCTGGCCGTGGTAGGTGATTTTTGAGAGGCGGCAAAAATACGACACGCATGTCATACGATGTTGGCGTATTAAAGAACCCATTTGAATTCAGTAGGCCGTGTTCATAATGGCAAAATTAATCTCGGGAGTTTCCGCCAACACAAAGTTCCTCATTTCTCTACTAGAAAGCGCTATAGTGTTCAAAGAGCTTATATAGCTAACCTCCTTGACTTTCATAGTGATTCAAGGAACAACGAAATTCGACATGTAAGCTACCCTCTGGGTGTCAAATTAAAAAGCTTCATAATAATAATAATAATAATGTTATTGGTTTTACGTCCCTTTTAACTACTCTGGCTTTTAGAGACGCCGGGGTGCCGGAATTTTGCCCCGAAGGGGATCTTTAACGTTTAAAAAAAAGCTTCCACCCGGCACCCGAGGCCATACGATATTATTATTACTTGAATTAAAAGCAGATAACACACAATCATCACAAGTAACACCGGTTATCAGACAGATTGTACACACACCCAAAGTACACGGGGCTACATGACCGCCTTGTCGCAGCCCCTAAACTGAGGAACCAACCATCCATCACTACGCGATGAGGTGGTCTGCACCCCAACAGCAGCAACAACAACAACAACAACAATAATTGGTATAATTGCGAGGTTTTCGTTGACATAGTAGTTTCTCTCCGCATCAAGGTTATTTTGCGATAATAATAATAATAATAATAATAATAATAATAATAATAATATCGTATGGCCTCGGGTGCCTGGTGCAAGCTTTGCTATTTGACACCCAGAGGGTAGCTTGCATGTCGAATTTCGTAGTTCCTTGACTATGAAAGTCAAGGAGGTTAGATGTTAGATATCTAATCTCCTTGAACACAATAGCGCTTTCTAGTAGAGAAATGAGGAACTTTGTGCTGGCGGAAACTCCCGAGATTAATTTTGCCATTATGAACTCACCCTACTGAATTCAAATGGGTTCTTTGACATGCCAACATCGTATGACATGCGTATCGTATTTTTGCCGCCTTTCAAAAATCACTTACCACGGTCAGGGGCGAACCTGCAATCTTGGGGTTAGTAGACCGACACGCTATCCACTCACCCACCGTGGCAAGCTGACATTTGCGATGCTGACATTTAATAGCCTGATGAGACTTCCAACGTCAAATGTGAGGAATGTACGATGTGCCATCAGCCTAGCACGTGTTCGCCTTTAATAGCATTTATCACAGGCTCTCATTCCTTCATTAATAGAAACTAAAATATACTTAACATGGTGTTGAAATGTATCCAATATTTTAGGCGATAATACGTAACCAAGTGCCTCCACTACTCAAACATCTAATCATGCCTTGTCATACAATGTATATATGTGTATATAAGGTGCGTTCAAAAAGTAACGAGCCGGAGGCTGTAATGCGCAAACCGGTGACGACATCGGCTGATCGTGGCGTGTGTAACGAGGTGTGGTTCCGACCAGAGCGTGGAAGGTCACATCACGTGACGATACAATGCGAGCAGCAGCATGCATCAATCGTCCAACGCTGACAGTCTTATTGAAAACAGTGACATGCAGGCGTCAAACGAATAGCAAAGAGGTGTTGTTCGGTTTCTGACAGCGAAAGGAGTAGGGGGAACGGACATTCATCGCCGAATGTCACAAGTGTACGGCGAACACTGCATGTCCCTTGCAAGGGTCAAGGCTGGGCCAAGCGCTTCAGGGAAGGACAGGTGTCGTTAGCCGATGATGCCCGGCCAGGGGCACCGCCCTGCATTACCGATGACAACGTCCAGCTGGTTGATGCACTACCCAGGCTCTGGCGTTCTCTGTCACTCGGCGGTCCTGGGTAATGAGTGCATCAACCAGCTGGACGTTGTCATCGGTAATGCAGGGGGGTGCCCCTGACCGGGCATCATCGGCTAATGACACCCGTCCTTCTCTGAAGCCCTTGTGCCACGCCTTGACCCTTGCAAGGTCATGCAGTGTTCACCGTACACTTGTGACATTCGGCGATGAATGTCCGTTCCCCCTACTCCTTCCGCTGTCAGAAACCGAACAGCACCTCTTTGCTCTTCTTTTGACGCCTCCATGTCACTGTTTGCAAAGCGACTGGCAGCGTTGGACGATTGATGCATGCTGCTGCTCGCTTTGTATCGTCACGTGACGTGCACGTGTGCCCTCTAGCGATAGGCCGTGACCGTCCACGCTCTGGTCGGAGCCACACCTCGTTACACACGCCGCGATTAGCCAATGTCATCACCGGGTTGCGCATTCCAGCCTCCGGCTCGTTACTTTTTGAACGCACCTTATACACAGTATTTCCTTCTTCTCATTCCTCATCCTACGCCTGAGCCAATAAGCCACTATAATGTCTTCCTCACTTGAGCTCATATCTGTAACTGAAGTGGTGAGAATTGTGTTCCCCCCCCTCTCCGGAAGAAAGCCAATAAAAAATAAGAAATTTTTGCTTTGGTAATAACATAATTGTAAATTTGGTTGTACCCTAATCTTAACTAAGTTATGAACAATATTAATACTGAAATTAGACTAACTCTTGGTGTAGTGGCTAGCTTTGTTGGCTGCCGCCCCGGAGGTCCGAATTCGATTCCCGGCTATGCCAAGAAATTTTAATTCTAGTCTGAGGGCTGGAACGGGGTACACTCAGCCTTGTGAGGCAAAACTGTGAATTCCACAGTACGGTATTTTTGAGTAATAAATTAACAACGTGCAAAAAATTAAAATAAAACTGTTTACCCTTCTGCTTAGTAAATTGACAAATATTTCGAAATTTGCCATTCATACTCCATAGATCATAATAGCAAATGCATTACGTATACAATTTTATTAGCGTGTTGTGTTGTATTTTACAACTTTTTTTTTGTATTGCCAGTAATTGAAAGCTATATAAACTTTGAATCTTATCTGTTGATATTTCTGGGTATTTTGCGGTGACAATCCCCAGAGAATACACTCGATTTTTCACGATAGCCAGCGCCCACCCCCGAAAAAAAATGTATATACGCCCCTGTTGGGTTACCACCAAATTTGTATCGTCCAGGTCGCGCCAATTTATCCCCTGCTATCTGATCCTTCCTAGAAATAGATCGTTGCAATATATTCCTCACGACATATGGCTTACCTTATATCGCCTTAGTATGAATGGGGCCTAACTCAGGGGAGAAGGGAAGTTGTCTCCTCGCGGTGGTCCAGTCTACCTCACACATGTGCAAGTTGATCAGTCGAATCCTGTCAAGGTGACTAGGTTAACATATGGTGACCCCACTCTGACCTCCTCATTGTGCCATTCTAAATCAAGCCCCGTGACGGTCGTGCTACATAGCACTCCACTGAAATACGATACGATGTGCCTACCTCGCCAACATCCTGCCTTTTAGGTAGATTTCATTAGAAAGCTAACTATTGCAATGGGTACCATGTTTCCAATTCCGGAAAAATTCGACATATCTTCGCGTTTCACATCCCACAGACCCCAAAACCACCGTCAGTTAAAAGTTTATATACACTTCATGTATGCAGTATATATCAGTTTCTCGTGGACATGATGAAAATGAAAATCCACAGCCTGCTTCCAGTCTCCGACCGGGTCAGGAATGGAATGCATGAAGCCCCCATCTAGCGGCGAGGATATGAACTGTGCCGGCTGCCGAGGCCTGACGCACTCCTCTGGGGCAATGATTAAATGAATGACAGATGAAATGAAATGATAGTGGAGAGTGTTGCTGGAATGAAATTTTGACAGGGAAAACCGGAGTACCCGGAGAAAAACCTGTCTGCCTCCGCTTTGTCCAGCACAGATCTCACAAGGAGTGACCGGGATTTGAACCACGGACCCAGCGGTGAGAGGCCGGCATGCTGCCGCCTAAGCCACGGAGGCTCGTGGACATGATAACTGCCGTAATTTTGCACCAACCACTTTGAATTTTTTACATAATATGTATCCCGTTAGAATCTCAGTCGAGTTCATTAATGGAAAAATTTGGTCGAAGGGGGTGAAAATGCGGGGGGGTTCGACAAAGTGAAATATCGCCACAACTCTCTTAATACATAAAATATCGAATCCATTCAAACTTAATACTACGTGTCGCATAAGGGCCAAAAATTTATGTTTAAAAAGTTTTTTATAGCACCAACCATTGATCAAATGGGTGGGAAAAAGTGTTTTTTTTTGTCGGGAAACATTAATCGTATCTCTCTTAATAGGCACAATATCAAAACCGCAAAAAATGGACAATATTCCCCTATCAATTATCTAAAACTTTTGCGTGAAGAATTTTTGATATACCCACTATTACGCCAAGGGATGAGAAAAACAAGAAGTTCCGTGACGAACTAAAGAGCCTACTTTTCCTAAAATTTAAGATGCATGCCAATGATTAATCTATATGGATCTATCTAGAATATTGACGAAATTAAGTTGGTAATATCGAAATTTCTAATTAGTTCGAAATACTGTATACCTGGCATAATGTAGCCTAATAGAGTACTACAGTTGGCAGCCCTGGTGACTGAATATATTCGTAGTTCCATTTCTTAAGGGAAAGAATACAAAATTCGGTTGAAGTCCAATGAGTAGCATGGACGTTAAATGCAGTTAAACATTGTATCTAACAGCGCGCGGAAAATCATGTTAGCAACAACGTCATGCATGTATTGGTCAGAAATAATCTGAAATAATATGATCTACTGTTGTGCCAATTTTCAATGAAATCCATTAGTTAGTTTAGAAGCTACATGCATTTTAAAATTGGACCTATCAGCAGGCTTAGAATCATGTTGGCAGCACTGAAGTATATTAGTTACTCCAAATTAATCTAGAATGCCAGGTACTATACGTGTGAAAAGTTTAGAGCTATTGGCTTGCATACTTTCTGATATATTGATATTACAGGCAGGGTAACAAAAATAGAGACAGCATTTATTAACAGTTGGCAGCCCTGGTTGCTTTTAAGAATACGCATAGTCATATCTGTTATAGTACATATAGCACATACGAAATTTGGTTGAATTCCAATTGATAGTGTAGAAGTTATATGCATTTAAAAATTGGACCTATCGGCAAGCTTATAATCATTTTGGCAACACTGCCATGTATGACCTCCTGGAATTTAAACTGAAATATTATTATCTGTACGTGTGCCAATTTTGAAATAGCTCCCATTCATATCTTCCATGATATCCAACATGGAGCTCAAATTTCAATTGTGATTTTTCAGCAATTGGTAGCACTGACATAATTTTCAAATACGGCATTTAGTTATTCAGGTATGGATCTTTACTCCTACCAAATTTTGTTTCGATTGCTGTAGCCGATTAGGAGTTGATAGGGGAGGGGACACACACACACACACACACACACACAGCCAGACCGACAGACAGACAGACAGACAGACAGACAGACAGGACAGACAGGACAGACGGATCGATCTCATTTTTTCCTCAATTTTGCAAAATGTTAAAAGTAGGCTAATGATTTCGGAATTATAAGAAAATGCCAAGAGCCATCAGAGGTTGCCACGTCAACGCCATTGCACGAGATCACATTAAGTTTTCCATCTAACTTTGTGGGAAGCGGCTTCGGTGACGTAACTGGTAGCATGCTGAACTTCTATGCCCATGGTCGCGGGTTCAAAGCCAACCGAAGTCGTCGGATTTTTTCTAAGAGAGCTAAAAATCCCACAGTATGCTTTCTTTTGGAGGAAAAGTTCCAACGTTCGTTGTGAGTTGCTGGTTGCGGTGGCATCTAGTTGCTAGGTTCACAGCTATGTGTCGTTGACGGTAGTATTTGATAGCAAATTTAGGAACTACTACTTGAAATTGACCGTCTGCAGTCCTTACCTGAATTACAGACTAATACAGCCATCACAATTAACACAGTTTATCAGACAGATTCTACACACACCCAAAGTACACGGGGTTACATGACCGCGTTGTCGCAGCCCCTAAACTGAGGAACCAACCAACCAACCTCCCCTATGATACATTCTTCAATTCAAATTCTGTTACACGAACCAGAATATAATGTTTACATTACAGGTTTTGACAGTCAGAAATTTTATCATTTTGTGAAATACAGGTAGTACTTTTTACTTGGGGGATGGGTGGCGCAGTCGGTAGAGGCACTGTGCTCCTAACTGAATGGAATTGGGTTCGATCCCCACTCAGGTAGTGGATTTTAGAAACAAAACAACCACTTTAGGAAACACAAATGGCCCTGGGGTTCACTCAGCCTACACCAGAAATGTGTACCAGGGTAATTCCTGGGAGCAAAGACTGCCGGGCGTGGAGCTGACAACTCCATCACATCTAGTGCCGATGTCACAAAGAGTGGAAGCCTCTTCCTTCCAATACTCCTAGGGCCTCCATGACCTGTACAGAGTTGGCTTTGCTTTGCTTTTTATTTTTTATCTACACTATAAACAACTGGACATCCCTGTTTTATGAGTATCACGAAATATGCTGATTCTACTCGACTGTCCGCACGTAAATGCAAATGTAACTTACAAGGGAACGGATTGCGGTGTAAAATTCTAATCTCGTTGAAATTTAGTAAACAATATTCCTACAAAGTTGTACAATGACGTAGTGAAAACCGCACGGGCCACTTTCAATTTTGAACGCCAATATTGAACGCCGAAATCCTGCTGGGCGACGGCATGAGCGGGGAGGTGGGAAGAGGTAAAGCTGACCTTGAATCGATATAAGGTGCTCGGGTACATGGTTTGGCCTGAGGATGGTGCTCGCAGTTTCAAGAACGTTGAAAACGACTATACTAAAGCAACGGGACCGTTCTCACATTATCTAGATTCATGCAATACCTTGAAGCATGGATATTGAAAACGAGACCACGATTTGGGGCTCGATCCCACGTATTCCGGTCAGAGGAGTGAACAAATGACACCACGAGCTGTCCACTCCCGAGGTAGTTCATTTGTCAACTTCTGAAGTGATGGTTAAATTTATGGAGCACCACGCATTCACTTACCGAAGCTTCTCTACTTGTTCTGTTATTTTGAGGAGGAGTTTGTTCATTATTTTTTGTTTTTTTCCTTAATTTTTTTTTGTGTTATATTTGTGTGTTACATGTTTTGTGTTTTGTTTTTTGAGTTTCTTTTTGCGTTTTGATTGTTGTTGGGTTTTGTTTATGTATATTGTTTTCAATTCCGTTTTGTGTTTTCTGTTCCCTTCTTTCTGTGCTTTATATTGTGATTGTTTCCTATTAATTTCAATAATATAATAATAATATCGCATGGCCTCGGGTTCCGGGTGCAAGCTTTGTTATTTGACGCTCAGAGGGCAGCTTGCATGTCGAATTATGTTGTACCTTGGAGCGCTATGAAAGTCAAGGAGGTTAGGTATATAAGCTGTGACACTATAGCGCTTTCTGGTATAGAAAGGAGGAACTTTTATGTTAGCGGAAAATCTCGAAATTAATTTTGCCATTATGAACACGACCTAATGAATTCAAATGGGTTCTTTAACATTCCAACAACGTATGATATGCGCATCGTGATTTCTGTCGCCTTTCAAAAATTACTTACCATGTCCAGGAGCAAACCTGTAAGCTTGGGGTTGGTAGTGCGACACGATAATCTCTCACCCTCCATGGCAAGCTATTTCTATTATACTTCTGTGTTCTATTATTTTGTGTTTTAACCCTTCCAGTGCCATTGAAATATGTTGTACTATTGTATTAATGATCATTTATTCAAAGAACCTATTTTTAACCAATGCTTATTTTTTTAGAAACTTTTAATATTGTTTAGAAATACATTTAAAAAGAGGAAAAATAGTACAAAATATGAATCAGTATATGGGAAACATGGAATTTATATCGCGGAAAGCAGGCATACCGTGAAATACAGGGCGCCCGAGAATGATCTCCGCAGTGGGTACGTGCAGCTGTGAGTGGTTGAGTCATGAGTTTTAGTTGGCTGCACTGCACTGTGTCCTTCAAAGCGGGACTTCCCCGAGTGAGCTGTCGGTGTGTATCGCATTAAGCGCGCGAGACTGCATGTCTTCAGCGTGTAAGCGAGCGTTCAGATATGTAGATTATTATTGGAAGAGTGCAACAGTACACAGGCGGTAATGTTTACTACTGAAGAGAGAGTTTTTTTTTGTGGAATACGTTTTTCGTGAAGGCGATCGGTTTACAGAAAATGTAAAATTAAGATTTCAGGTGCGGTTTCCTAATTCAAAGTGGCCAAACCGTGATACCGTTCGGAATTTGGTAAGTAAATTTCGTGTGACTGGCTCAGTTCACGATGTACCGGGAACAGGCTGGCCTACGCTTTTAACAGACGAAAAACTTGATGAAATCTCCGACATAATGCTGCGTAGTCTAAGTAAATTAACATGAAAATTAGCTCAACAAACAGGAATTTCAAAGTCGACAGCACAAAGCTGTAAGAGACGAGCTTCAGATGTTCCCTTATAGTGGGCGATGTATTGAAGATAGACATATGCTCTCACGGACTTTTTTTGTAGAACTTTTCATGTTGAACAATTCTTACACTCATAGTATGTAGATATTTTTACGGTTTGCCCAGCGTAAGCATACAAAGCGCTCGGACGCCAGGTTTTTTTAAATCGACTTTTACACTAACATCGTTACTGCTCGGCTTCTTTTGATCATAAATAAATAATTTTCTTAAGAAATCATACTCGATATATCCTTTACAGATTGGTGAAAACCGCATCAAAATCCATCCAGTGGTTCTCGAGTTTACCCGTAACATCCAAGAATCGGGGACTTTGTTTTATACTAAGCAGAGATGATGCAAGCGGCAGCCGTGCTACCAACGTAACTGCTGCAGCTAGCTCTCGCAGACGCATGTAGGCACTGCGGAGAACATTCTCGGACTCACTGTACTACACTTTTATCTGAGCTTTTATCTCCATCATTTTGTCACTTAATAGCGCTCAATTTCAACACTGTCTTCAAATTTATTGTAATCAAGTAAGGTTCGGAAGTTAAAGAAAAATCATATTTTTCCCTGAGCTTATTTTCCCCGAAATTTGAAAAATAACGGCGAATGAAGGGCTCCTGACCTTGTATAAAGACATTTTATTTTAAAACCCAGGAATTCTTCTAGGTTTGTGCCATGTAGGGAGGTTATGACTGCTTGAGCTTTTAGTTAGGTGAAAGTGCGCTTCATAAAAAGGGAGGTAGCGTGCAGTTCGCTACTCCTGTGCGGGCCCGATCGGGAAAACCAGGAGCCCGCTGATGAGCCAGTTTGGTGTCCTAGGCGAAACCCCACACAAGACACGGCACAAACCTAGAAGAATGAGTTTTAATTCACTGGCCGTGAAAGCCAATATAACATTTTATTTTGCCTATAAATGCATATTTTGGCCATTTTTGGTAATATTTTTAGCCTACTTTCGATTTTTGCAAAAAATGAAAGTTGACTTATGAGATCAATACAAGGTGAAAAATTGTGTGTGTGTGTGTGAGTGTGTGTACTCTGAATGTCTGTCCCCTCCTATCAATTCGAACACTGTGAATCCGAATTGAACGAAATTTGGTATAGTGGTACCACTAGCAAAGGGCACTTCAGTGTCATGTTTAATATCACCGCCATCTTGTTGAAAACGTAATGGCGGCCCCCCAAATGTTAAACGCTTAAATCAAACTACGACCAACCTAATCATCTGATCTCTACAAAGTTTTGCAACATTATACCTTTATGTATGAAGAATCTTTTGACCATACTACAAGGTCATCAGCTCAATAATTTGCAGATGGCGGCCATGTATGTGTGCAAATTGATTCCTCCTATCAATTCAAACACGGTGAAACCGAATTGAACGAAAATTGGTACATAGGTAGCACTTGCAAAAGGCAACTCAGTGTCTTGTTTTATATCGTCGCCATCTCGACGGAAACGTAATGGCGGCCACCCAAATGTTAAAAGCTTAAATTAAATTACGACCAACCTAATCATTTGATTTCTACCAAGTTTTGCAACAACATATCTTTATTTAAGAAGCATTCTTTGACCAAGCTAGTGCTACCTTTGTACAAAATTTCATTCAATTCGATTTCACCGTGTTTGAATTGATATGGTGAATCGATTTGCACACATACATGGCCGCCATATGCAAACTATTGGACTGATGACCGTGTAGCTTGGTCAAAGAATGCTTCTTAAATAAAGATATGTTCATGTGTAATATCCGTATAACACGTTGTATTTCAACAAGCTACTACAACCAACATTCAATTATAGGCTACTCCTTGAAAAGGACAAAGAGTTATAACAATACCCATGTATTTAGGAGAAAGTAGGCTATATGTTCTTTACTGAACATCTTGTTTTAAATATTATGCTCATTTTAGTGATATGACGTCATATTTGGGAATAGGCTAGTTTGAGCATTTTCGTTTACATTTTGAGTAGGTAATCTGGATGGAGTTACAAACACGGGATTCTCAAATGGTGCAGTGGATATATATTTCTCTGTGTTCCCGGAACTGGCAGATAAGAGGTTTAGAAGACCTGATTCCGAGAAAAAGTATCTGTAGGGATGCCTCATAGTGTAAGATAAGATAAGATAAGACACAACTGTAGCTCAGAGCAATAATTAGTAAACAAGGAAACTCCGAGTTATCACGGCCTTGATGTTCCGGTGGGTATTGTAGCTCTATCAGTTTGGGTGATTATTGTGTCTGCTGAATTATTGCGTTTTATATTAGTACTACTCCAATACTTGCTACACATCCCTAAAATGCATAGGTTATATTTTCCCGATTTAAGGTCATATTCAGCTAGTTGTAGGACGTATTCAGCTAGTTTTAGTGCACATTCAGCTAGTTTTAGGTCATATTCAGCTAGTTTTTAGGGTATATTCAGCTAGTTTTTAGGGTATATTCAGCTAGTTTTTAGGGCATATTCAGCTAGTTTTTAGGGTATATTCAGCTAGTTTTTAGGGCATATTTAGCTAGTTTTAGGTCATATTCAGCTAGTTTTTAGGGTATATTCAGCTAGTATTTACCGACAGTAGTGGCCACGCAGCATTAGGTCATGGGGCCAAGCTCTCGGCTGACTCGGTAGACGCCCCACCGTCGTCCTTGAAATGGTTTTCCGTGGTTTCCCCATTTCAACACCAGGCAAATGCTGGGACGGTACCTTCTGACAGGCCACGGCCGCTTCCTTTCACATCCTTGCCCAGTTTCATTGATCTTCATCTTCATCCATTCCATCTCTCAACCCGACGCGCAGGTCGCCCACGGGCGTCGACTAAAAAGACCTGCACTCGGCCTCTCCGGAGGCCACACGAAAAAAAATTCATAAATTCCTGCTTTTCACTTATTAGCACATAAAAAAGACATAATATTTACATTAAAAAAATCAGTATGCTAGATCTTTCAGTTTATTGCACTTTTATTGTGCGTTACTTCAACGGGGAAGAACCTGTGAGCTATCCTATCTTCATACAACTGTGTTATTCTTAACTTGCCACTCACTGTGGAAGCCGGGGATTTCCTTGTCCACATCCATATTGCACCACGTGCTAGACTCCCTTGCTTCCCCCAGCTTCGTGGAACCAGAGTCACTCACATCACATGCAGTTCATTTCTAGCACTGTGAAGTGTAAGGCAGTTCTACGATGCCTAAAGTAAAAACTACAAGTTAACGTCTGTTGCAGAATTTAAAGATACTGTAATTTTTCTTCTGATGGGGGCATTCTGTTCTGACAAACATGTAGGAAAGCAATCAAGGCTGAACAGCGATCTTAAGTTACACAAACCTCAAGGGCAAGAAACATATTGCCGCAGTTTTGCGCCTTCGGAAGAAGTGTTTCGCGATAATTGTCGGTCATTTGTGATGGACAACGTGAAGATGTATCTCGTTGTGTATTGTAATTCTTTAGCAGTCAGTGAGACATAGCATGAATTGCATTCGTGAGCACTGTATATTGTTTATATTCACATTAATAAACTAAATTATAATTAAATATTTTTACTTTTTTGTCACATATTTCAAGTATTTTTAAAACATAAAAAAATGACATTTTCCAGATTTTTAGCACATAAAAATCCGAGCCCTAGTCATCACTGTCCGATTCGTTCAAATAGTCTACCTTCACAGGGTGTACACAGGCTATTTATTTATCATACGAGCCCCTCCCCTATTTTACTGTTTACATTGTCCATCAGCTGATACTGACAAATTCAAGTATTTATCTTACCAATTCTGAAAAATGTAGACGAAATTATTCATGTAGTCTTTACCGGTTCCAGGTGAGTTCGTTAAGGTTGTCTAATACGTTCCTGTCACCTTCCGTAATTAAGTGTCCACTAATGATAGCCTGCGGAATATTCCGTGTGTGATCTGCAAGAGCGGAAACTACGTTGCGAAACATGTCGTAAACGACACGCAAGGCAAGGATATTAGTGCTGAATATTCCGGAAAAGACACGATAAGGGTTAATTGGTTTTTTTGTTAGCCTATTTTCAATTTTGAAAAAATAGGCTTATGAGATCACCTTTTGTCCGTGTGTGTGTGTGTGAGGTGTGTGTGTGTCCCTATTAAATTCTAAACGGCTAGAGCGATTTCAATGAAACTCGGTAAGATCATATCACTATTTCAGGCGACCCCGACCGTGCCCTTCAAATTTTGTTACGTCTCACCAATCCAACATGGCGGCTGTGCGAAATATTTCACCAGCATTCAATATCTCCGAAACTATTACCGATATCACCCTGGATTTTTTACGGTGATAAAGGGAACTACTGGAAGTTCACCTATAAGATTTTCAAAAACCGGTTAACTACAAAACGAACATGGCGTCCAAGCGAATTTGAAAATTTAAATAGACCTTTCTCGCGATTCAGTGTTCCAAACGCATTGAAACTTGGTACAAGAAATGTTTATGCACATTGTAATGCACTGGTATCTAAATTATTTCAATTGTTTACATAACCTCAAGATGGCGGCTGTGCGAATTTTAAAATTAAGTTTTTATTTCTTCTGTCGTAATCATGCGATCGAAGTGGAAGTTTGAATAATGAACCTACGCAATCATTTTCCTTTAATGGTACATGACTCCATGGCCTATACATTTAACAATCCAACATGGCGACCATCCAAAATATTTAGACGGCTACGAATATCTACGAATCGATTCAAGCAATCAAACTGAATATTTTTATGTTCATAGGGGCCATGAACATAAGTTCACCTATAGGACTTTAAATATCGTGGAGATCACAAATCCAACATGGCGGCGACGCGAAGTATAAATATTCACATGGACGTTTCTCGCAATTTTACCATCCGAGTGCAGTGACACTTGGTACAGTAAATCCTTATACAAATGTTAATCCACTGGCATCTAATTTATTTCAATTGTTTCCATAACCACAAGATGGCAGCTGTGCGAAATTTTAAAATCTCCTTGTTACTTCTTGTGTACTAAACATGCGATTGATGTTTGAATGCTACACGTACACAATAATCTGCATGTAACAGTACATAACTCTAGGACCTACATATATAAAATCCAACATGGCAACCATCCGAAATATTTAGTCGGTTCTCAATATCTACGAATCTATTACAGCAATCAAACTGAAATTTTGTATGTTGATAGTGGCAGTTAACATAAGTAGGATATATGAAAATAGGCTGTATAGTTCTTCACGGAACTACTTGTTTTGTTTTTGTCTCGTTGTAGTTGTTTTGAAAGAGCACAATAGCTTAGGAGTGCTGTAAATGGTGTTGCATTAGTACCAGGGGCGGCTTCGGTGGCGTAGTTGGTAGCGTGCTGAACTGCTGTGACCAAGATAGCGGGTTCAAACCAGGCCGAAGTCGTCGGATTTTTTAAGAGCGTTAAAAATCCTTCAGTATGCCTTCCTTCGGAGGGGAAGTAAAGCCGGCGGTCCCATGTCATAGATTTATGGCATGTAAAAGATCCTTCCACAGACTAAACTAGTGTGAAGCTGAATTTCTAGGTTAGATTTCGTTGGAACGCTCTATCAAAGTTCCAACGTTCACTACTAGGTATCAATGACGTCCGGTAGCGAAAGTTGGAACTACTTGAAATTGAACGGAAATTATTGCTCACCCCATAGGTGTCCGATTGAAGCAACTACAGACTCTGGCGAGCCGAACATGTCTTCGGACACTCCCGGCACTAAAAGCCATACGATAAATAATAAGCAAATTCAAACTGCACGACTTCAATAGGCTAAGCAACACAGCAAGTGGACAGTCCAAGCTTTGTGAACCTGAGGGGAATGCGGACCGTGGACGTTGTGGAGAGATGTGGGGGGTTCCCGGTCCACGCGTAGTAACAGAACCAAATACATTGGTCGGTCACTCACTCACTCATTGGCAACACCACAGTGCACAGTGGGTCAAAATCGAAATCTAGGGGGACAAAATTATGTTTACGTTTTAATCATGAATTTAGAGTGAAAGCAACGTATATAATTTGTTTACTTCATAATAAACATCAGTTAAGACCTTTTTAAGCTACGTCTACACATGCAAGAAATTGTCTATGACTAGGAGTTGGATAGAGCATTCAGTTATCTCTTCAGAACAATTTTCTACCCCTAATTTACTTTTAACAAAGTCACAAAGGTCCACTTTTGACATAATCGTCGAACCCAGTGCTTCAAACAGTTGTAAACGTGTCAGAACTGGTTGCGCGGCATCTTCTAAAACGTAAAATAACCAAGTAAGTTGCAAAAAGATGCACAAAATCTTGTAACAGGCGTAAACTACAAGACTTTATCTACATTTTAACATTAAGTAGAAAGCGACGCAGAGTGACGCGACATACTAAAAATCTAAGTGAAAATATAATTTTAAAAATAATAGTTAAATATTATATAATGGAAATATAGCTAAAATTACTTAACAATTACGCCCATTAATAACTGAAACTCGTTACAAAGATCATACCTTCAGCTGCATGTTCCATCTTAAAGCATCATACTAACCACAAAGACAACCAAACCACAGCCACTTACATTCACCCTCCAATTCAGACTGCTCGAACAGTGGTGACAGATTTACACTAAGATGCGTTTATATCCCAGAATAGTGGGCGGAAATTATATGAGAATGTTGTAGAAGTAATAAATTTTGATTTTTTAACTATGAAAATAAATAATTTTGTCCTCCTAGATTTCGATTTTGACCCACTGTGCAGTGGTTTAGGCAACGGCCCTATGTTAGCAGTATTGGAATAGACAGGTATTCCAGACAAGACGGCGGGCTGTTGACAGGCCCTATTCTTCCTGCCCCCCGCAAATTCATAGAGCTTAGACCCGAGCAGTAGCTGTTGGAGGTGTGTAGTGTGGTTCGACCGACGATTTTGCTTGTTTTCAAATGATGCCGGGCCTAGAGTTAACCGACAGACCAATACGACGTTTAACTCGCAGTGTGTAATTCAGGTCTGAGGTAGTCACAGTATGTTTTGGAGGTGTTCCATTCCTACCTCAGACAACCTGGAAGTGGTTTTCCGTGGTTGCCCCACTTCTACTCCAGGAAATGCTGGGATGATACCTAACGTAAGGCACGGACTCTTCCTAGCCACCCCCCAGAGGTTCACAACTTGTGGGACATGGGTTGGCAACCAAGGGACCCCTGCTGGATCCGGTATTGCTTCCACTTACTTGTGCCAGGCTTCTTTCAGTTATCTTTCCTGTCGACCTCTCTTGGTCAACACTTGCTCTTTTCCGACCCCGAAGGTATTAGGGTATTCGAGGCGTAGGGAGTCTTTCACTTTCTCGCCTTAATTGGCCCTTGTCTCATCTTTCCTGATCCCCTAATTCGTCGAAGAGTCAGCCTTCTTTTTCTTTTCCTGAAATCTCCTGCCTTCTCCACAAGGTCCTCAAGGAAGCAGTGTGTGTGTAGCCCCACTACTTCTGGTGCATCCTGGATAGTCATATTAACACTCTGAGGTCTTTCCTTTATCATTTTGCATGGATTTCAGAAACCGGTGAGAGTTACAGCTAAGCTGTCAATCAATGAACTCAGCACACAAATGACATTAGCAGTGACGAATTGCATTCTAATTTCATTAATATCGATTTTTGTAAGAAGTGTGCGATTTGCAAATATTGATGCTCTAACATGCTGCAATTATGAGTTGTCGTCTAAAAACATAACAACCTTTCTCCTTGAGTCTTTCATTATAAACCTATTGGGGAAAGTGTGGTTTATGAACACGTGAGATTTCTCGCACTGGTCCGCTAGTAATTTTAAATTTTAATTGTATTGGTGGCGTGCAAGTAAAAAAAATAAATTCGAAAGTATTTAATTAGAAGAAAGCAACAACAAAATCTTTCGAGTAAACGAATTTAAATATTTAGGTGAATGGATCACAGCAAAATGTAACGAAAGGAAATCAATTGAATGGAGGCTTCAGAAAATTGAAACTGCTTTTCGATCAACAAAAAATATTCATAACGAAAAGAGTCTCTCCTGGAACTGCAAAATTCGCCACTATACAACTGTAATCAAACCTGAAGCTCTCCATGCTTCATAGACACTCAATCTCCAACATAAAACATTAAAACACCAAATAGAAGTGAAAGAACGTAAAATAACGAGAAAAATGCTTGGAACAAGAACAAAAGATGGTGTACATTAACCAAAGCCTAATACAGAAATATTAAAAAAAACACACAATGCGAATCCGAAGAATCCAATTTAAGGAACACATAGAAAGAATGGACCCGAACAGACTGAGACACAAAATACATGCTGTACAATACCCAAGGGGTATGCACCCCTTAGAGATCATCCCCCCCATCATCTGTCTAAATCTCATAAAAGGCAACCCTTTAAAAGCCTACCCAATATCCATCAATACTATAAGGGCAGCTGGCTACTCCATAAAGCAGCTCAACCCTTGCGTAATTATGACACACAGCGACATACTACAAACTGGTTCAACTATGCCACAACGCGCTGACAGAACAGAGGCTAAAGGTATAAAAGGTGCCTTAAGTGGGTCACGAGGATCTCTCCATCATCAGTGCTTCGACGAGACAGCCGGAGGCTAACGACAGTGTCAACCGAGGTGAGTCAGTCAGTCAGTGTTCAGAATCCTACTTTTGTAACCTAACACCCACAGTTTGTACTCACATTATAACATCACAAGATCCCTTAAAAGGGACTAACAGTTACTCATTGCTGACCAATAAACACTTGGTCAGTCTCTTACACTTGCATTACTGATCTACACTCTTCTTCACGTCCCAACGTCCTTCCTTACTCCCGTCACAGTCAGACGTGACACACCGTAGTAATAACGCCAACTCAGACGTCATTGTATTCCTCACAGCGGCTCGCGTGCTCAAGTGAAGCGCGTGCCGAACCGCTGACACTAGCAAGGTGATTATATAATAAGTAGCCGGCTGGGCGACTAGTACATCGACCCGCGTGCTAAGGCTACATCCCTTAAACCACATTTACAGTCTTTATAGGAGCGCCCCCTAGTTCCTAACGCTAAACAACACTCCACACTGGTCAGCTTGCCCCTCCAAAGGCAGCTACCCCCTTTTAGACACTCCATTCAAAATCAATACAGTAACTCTTCCGTTTTAGGTCCTACCACCCCTAAATAAGGGATCTAAAACAGATGGTGGAGGCGGGGTACTACGCGCAGTAACAGGACTCAACCAACGAGCCCTCGTAGTCAAAACGACCCCCTCTGAACCGCAAAAAGCCAAGCAGATAGTGAAAAATTTTTTCCCCCAGACAGAAAGCACCATATTTTTTTTGGTGCTCTAAACTAGCTACACAAGGGAAAGGCTTGATAAACCAACCCCCTAGCCCCATACAGAACCAGAGAGATATAGGAATACACTGGCAAACACGCACAGATTTTTTTTTCTCTCTATTGTTACTTTAGGCCCATACACTTCAGGCAGAATGGCACCTCATGAAGAGATTGCAAGCCATGAAGGTAATAGGGGTATGCCAATATTAGTAGCATTATTGGCTAGATGCCAAAGGCACATACAGATCAGGCAAACACAAATACGGACACTCAAAACAGAAAATCGGGACAATACAGGGCAAACAGCCATACACTCCGTCAGAGGGTAGGACAGCGCGATTAAGATGCGCACATAAGCACTTGCAAACAGGCCATATGCCTCAATAGGCAGTACACCCAAATTTGGGACGAATACCGTGAACTCCAAACCAACAAGGCCATTTTTGAGTTCATGGTAGGGCCACCAGCCCAGCCGAGAGAGGACATAAGCGTAGATACGCTAACTCGACAATTTGCGAGGATGTCCCTCTCGACAAGTACTGCCACGCAGTGGCAGGAGTTCGCCGTGGCCACAGTCCAGGAGACGGCCAGGTTAGGCTCCAACATACTAAAGAATACATCCTACACAGACACACGTCCTCCAGCTCCGGATCGGAAGGCAATTTTGCCAAGCCGAGGGGAAGAGCCTAGAACAATCCCCTCGGACCGGATGAACGAGAGGGAGTTGAAGCCAGGACCTTCAATCACACATAATACGACAGAGGGACAACAGGAGGTAACCTCGTCATGGGCTGACGACGTAGAGCCTGACCTACCACATATAAAGCCTACATACACTCACACAGATAGGCTAACACAGTGGCAGGAGTCTGCCGTGGCCACGGGCCAGAAAGCGGACAGGCTACACGACACCACATTGGCAGGACAAAAACAGGCACTTAAGCGGCCCTCACCGCCAGTTCAAAGGGCAAATTTGCCAGAACGGAGGCGAACACCGGCATTAGTCCCTCAGGATGCACGGTACACGCACATACAGATTAAACAGGCATTACCATACAATACACGGGGATTAGGAAAGGTATTATTACCCACCCCACAAAACCTCGCAGTCAAACATACATACACTCCCGCAAAATCTGCTAAGATAGCGCCAAGCGCAATAACGCCCTTAAATACAGGTACACTTAGACCTAGAAACACGCGCTACGGTGGAAGTAGGGCAAGGCTTACTTTGCTAGAAATTCCGCCGGAAAACAGCAAAGAAACACCTCAATGGATTTCAGAGGCCTATAATATCGTAACAGGGCAAAACCCTTCACCTTTCTGAGCACTGAAGCTCGAAAGACGATAACGACTTCCACCAAGGCCAAAGAAATAAAATAACATCACTTCCCCCATCATAAATGGCCACACAAGTTCTTTCACGCGGGAGATATCAGAAAATAGACCGACAATTACATAGTAAACATAAACTGCGCATTTTTTTTTCTTTCTCGTATTTTATGTATATACAGGGCAACATGGCCAAATTAGAAGTGAGTAATTTTAAATCCTTCTGTGTTTTTTTTTTTGGGAACCATGGCATCTTTCTATTAGGCCATCACTAAGCCAAGTGAAAGCCCATCAGGCTTAAGGCCGGAAAGAGATATTTTGAACACAACTTAGGCATAAAATCACAGCATAGAGCTTAAGGGAGTCTTTCTAAGTAGAAATGACTAGACGTTCTACGTTATGGTTCCACAGTTTGACAGATTCTCTTGTTGCGGGCAAAAACCGTAAGCATGGCAAGAATTAAGAATCTCAAACTAGTTTCAAAAAAAAAAATTTTGGGAGGTGTGCTTTAACCAACTAAAAAGCCCAATTGCACACCGGGATGAGACACTGTCATTTTGGTGAGTTACAATTACTTTGATAGGCAGGTTTGACTCCCACAGTGCACTGGCTTTGCTCGTGACGTGGATACAAGGGTATCAGTTACGTCTGGCAATGGCCTTCCTAAGGTGTACTAGACAGTGTCGGTAGATTCCCCTGAGACGTAACCAGATTACGGTAGTACTCACGTTACCAAAATGGTAAATACTACACTCAGGTCCCAATCACCATTTTTTTTCAAAAACATAGTGCTCACGACATAATTTTTAGAGACTAACGCCACCTACTATTATTTTCTTTCAATGTGCTCTCTTAATTCAGAGCGGGGCATAAATATTTTTTTTTGTTTCACACATTTAGCCCAAGAAAGAAAAATGGCCAAATAAACTATATATATATTTTATACATAGGTATACATAACACAACACTCGGGGACACAAGTGTAGTCAATGGAAGGTTCTTTTACAGACGGCCAATGCATATGAGATTTCCGAAGTGAAATGCCATGGCCTGTGGTTTGGATTCCAAGTAAAACGGAAATCCCGTGGCACATGATCTCCAGAAATGGTCACGTTAAACCACAAAATTCCCCTCTTGCCTTTTTATAATGCGAAGAGCACTAACAGAAAGCAGGCTGATTAAGAACACATGTTCGGATACACAGCGTTATCGAAACAAGTAAACAAGCGAGCGCGCAAGACATTGCAACCCGACACCACCATACTCAGCAGTAAAGCAGACCTCAGTGATAAACTGCGAGCCTTACAGACGACAGTTCCCAAAGCACACTGCAGGGAATCATTCATAGCCAACCCAAGAACCCTATATCTTCAAAATTTACACTACGAGGAGAGGGCAAAAATAAGCAAACTCCTCGCAGGAAGGTATACTAGGGGTTGCGCATAGAAAAACACACAGCCCATTTGCCATAGTGTAGGCGGCACAGAAATGGCCACCAAATCTTTACAGACAACCGGCTTCGAACCCATGTCCACACACAAAAACCTCGTACCGAAAACTAACTAAACAACGGTATTTTCGGTACGAGAAACACAAACAAAATACAGACAGAATGCCCGCAGAACATGAACAACGCAGACATATAACACAGAGAATTACATAGAACACGGGTTCGAACCCCAGAGAAAATTGCACGCCAGGGAAAAACAAGCAGACGGCCTTCCAATCACACCAAAATTGGCCCATATAACGGCTTAGACAGATAATACTACATTCCTGCGGCCAAATGACAGGCATAAAATTCCAGAAATACACTTGACAGGGAAAATGGACTTTCCAGACAGAGACATATAAATTTCGTAAGACAACGGTCTTACGGAATAATGGCCACACAACGGCAATAGTAGCAGGGCGGATTACCACATCGGGCCGCCAGGAATTTAACACAATGACCACACTGGCATACGTGCAGAAAAACACGCAACAGTGGTTAACCTACATAAAATCCCGGCCTGAAGTTACACACACAAACTGATGACTTGCAGACTTAGCCACTTTGCAACACTGTCGATGACAAAACGCGATTGTGTAGTGGCAGTGACCATGAATAAACAAATGCAGAACAATCATAACACTATACATTTTTCAACACTGCGAAAGCATTTATCAACAAGCAGACGTCACAGACCAAAACTTGTCGCAGGCCCAGAGTAGCACGTTCGTAAAGACGTTGGCAGGCCACGGGCGCTTCCTACCCATACACAATATACACAGTAGGACTTAGCCCTACAGCAGACCAGGCGTCCGCGTGGTGTAGCGGAGCGTAGTCACACACACACACACAAACGCGCTCACCAATCAGGGGCGAACATAGGGACTTTGAGGAAACGGGACCTCCCCTTAACAACTTCTTTTTGCGACCCTAGTCCCGAAACAAATCATTCCAGGCGACTAGGACTTAGCCCTATAACGGACCAGAGTAGGTCGTGAAGCTTCGCTATCCCAAAGCGCGGATAGAAAACCAACATGGACCAAGGGAGGATGACAAGAGAACATGCTAACAGCGTCCCACTCTACTCCCTTCCCATAACCTTTTCACGTCCAAACATAAACAACGCAGACACATGAACACGACCAAAACAGCTATACTACACTACAAAGTATACATAAGGGTTGGTAAACTTCATGTGTTTACAGAAAGGGCATGCTACGCCTTGAGCCCCACCGCTATCACCTGAATGAGAGGGGTGCATCGGCAAACACCAACTAAGCGTAATGCACATCTCCATATGAGAGATGAGGCCATAAGTAATAAATACTAACCATTTTTTTTAAATTTAAATCATCCCGCATGAGAGGGAAATATATTAGTATTATGCCTCAACCTACACCTATCCATACATGAGTGCAAACGCCTCATATCCAGACGCATGCATGTATATCCCATCCATTCACCAGGGGATATTGATATCAGACCGGCATGGATTTTTATTTTATTTTTTGCAACCCCGGGAATTACCTGCCCCGTTCCACTCACTGTAGGAGCATCCCAGCACAAAAACCGGTTCCAGGCCGCCACTAACGCGGAATTCGGAAGTGCGCAACCTCCTCCTACCCTGCTTTAACCCACTCTACAGATAACTACCCCCAGATCACAATAACAGGGTACCTGACGCCACAGACCCTACTAACACCTCCATCAAGGTTAAAAAAGAGCATTATCGCTGGAGAAGCTGATATAGCACAGGTAGCCTAAAGTAGTCTACGTATGTAGAGGTTTTACCAGCCCACCACACTGGAAGTATTTTACATTTGACACTTTTTACACAGGTTACACCTATATTTAAAAAAAAAAGGGAATCTGAAACACCCTGGCTGATGATACCGGCGTTAGCCAAAGGTCAAAAGCACAACACTAGGGGCAGAACTGGGGTAGGTAATGACAACCCTTACCCCAGTTGGCTCGACAAATCACCTAACTTGACGACTAGACCAAACAGACGAACCACGTGAGGTCAAAGCATTCGCGGCCTGGTCGGGCAAGCTCTGGAATCCTAGGTGCGCATAAACCGCCCCTGGGAGGAAGGGATGCTAAACCCACTTTGTGCCACGGTCGTCGAAGCCAAGACCTGCAGGGAGACTTTCTGAGAATGGCGGGAGAAATAGCTCACGCCGCGCCGGCCTCGGGAGCTATCCCTAGAGACGACCATATTATGACTAGACTGTTAGTTAAATTTACGTAAGTAGGACTTCCATGGCGGGGAGTCAGACTCCTATTCGTCAGGAGTGAAGCAGGATCCAAGGGTTCAGCAGGACCAATCCTAGATCCGACAAGTCCTTACCCCGCGAGGTGAAGGTGAAGACCACGACGGTAATCAATAATGCAGAATGAAATATGAATATATATATATGGAATGTACGCGCTCATTCGGTCCTGCGCCCACGTAAATGGACGACAACGGGTCGCCAGAGTTCTTAAATGAGTAGCATAGCGGGCACTCAAAAGGGTTCAGTGGGCCAACCCAGCAATGCCGATTAAGGCGAAGAGGACTCCCCGGACGCTCACTTCCCGGAGGACACATGAATACAAATATTGCGGCCGACACAGGCGAAGAGGACTCCCCGGACGCTTTCTTCCCGGAGGATATTATGCCATTGGACCACACTGTCCAATGCCCACATAAATGACGACGCATCGGGCAGTCAGAGGGCATTAAGAGATGGGGCATTGCGCGCCCCTCACAGGAGCCAAGTGGGCGGCTCACCTACGACTAATCGGAACGGCAAAACGGGCACGACAAGGAAGTTACAGCGGGCGGAACGGTTAGCTTAGTGGCACCGTAAGCCGCCCGCGGATAGATTAATCCTAGTAATAGACGTCGACACTAGACTTAAGGGGACGGAATCCAGCGAACCTGGAGACAACCGGTGTTTCCAGGGCTCGTGCGGGTGGTGTTCTGGGGAAGCAAATTGCCCCAGGCGATCGTCCTAGGCCAAATTTAGTTATAGACGGTTGCATTTGACACGCAACCTAGGATTAAGCAAATTTAATGAACACTGTTGCAATTCAGCACAGCATCTTTCGGCAATAGATTAAGGCAACCCTCTCGGCTTAGATGTAGTTTTTTTTTTATATATACCATAAGTAGAATAAGTAGTATAAGAGAACGCCGTTCGGCGCCTGATGACCCACAAATCCGTCATCAGGGTAAGTCCGATAACTCATGATAAGTTATTATAATGTAGCATAGTCTTACATTTAAGACAATTTTTTTTAATACATATATTGAGGTAAAATTGCGGCGCCTGGCGGCCCAAATTCGTTGCCAGGGTAAGCCCAATACTACAACACATTAGGAAATGACGTCACGGCACCATATAGGGTAAGCCCGGCCATATATCGAGTAATAATAACCATGCCATTCTTTTCACAGGTAAAAAGGGGCTTCAGACTGTGGCAACGCTGCCACAGGAAGCGGCATATGGAATAGGGAATTTCAATGTTTTGTTAACCTCTCCATTTTTTTTTGCAGGCATTGTCACCTAGAATATGACACGTGTAATTATGATTTTGCTGCCAGATAGCAGCAACATGCTATTTAATGCCCCCTTATTGTAGTATTATACCTGTGCATACTAACCTCCATTTAACATTCATTCTCACTTACACACTCACTACATTTTTTTTACAGCTACACGTCAATAATCTGCACAGCGGGAATGATGCCTGTGGGGCATCAGGCTTGCTGGCAGATCTGCATAAAACAAAAACACTTGAAGCGTCAAAATGCGACGCAGCTTACGGCGATGAGGGCGCAACCGGCATGTGGCGGCGACCCTCATGGCCAAGTGTGCAAGCATTCACCCACAGAGGATGCTTCACAGACTAGGTATTAAGAATACACTGCAAGCGGTACGACCACTCAACCGTGCCAAGAGGTGGCCGTATAGGATCAGCCGTGATACGGCAAGCGTACGTACAAACAGGTAGCGTGCACGCGAGGATCCAAACAAAAACTAGAATTATAAGGGTTTAGCGCGCTTAAGTAGACATAAGGTCATTGTAATTCATAATTTTAAAAGGTAAACTTAATGCACAGTCATGCGCCCACGGGCAATTATTTTACTAAACATAAGGTCATTGTATTTTACTAGACATAAGGTCATTGTAGTTCATAATTTTAAAGAGTAAACTACATACATATTCATGCGCCCACGGGCAATTATTCCAATGGAAATTCCTAAATGTCAGCATCGCAACATAATACATTAAACACTATATATATTTTTGTCTGTTTATCAAGTTCACGTGTACACGATGTCTATATTTTTGTTTTGTTTTGTTTCGTTTGCTAAGGTAACACGTAACCAATGTCTGTGAATTGTTTTCTTTCATTTTTCTCTCTTCTAACTTCCCCATTTGTCAGGGTGTTCCGTTTTATCCCACACCAATAAATACATTTTAAATATTTCCTTTAAATTATACCCTGGAACACCCATTTTTTTTCTATTCTCTCCTATCTTCTTTATTGCAGGGAGCACTTTTTCCCCAAGATAGGGCGGACGACGCAATCATCCGTTCGGCCCTGGGTTTTTCCTCCCTGCACAACTATGTAACCATGTATAACCATGTTTTTTTTCTTTTTTATGCCGACAACGGCAATGGCGATTGTGCCTCAATAGCAATTATTTTCTTTATTCAACAATGTTAATGCACATTTCACCATGCAATGTAAAATTTATATACATATATATCTATGTACACCCCATAACCCTCCCCTCTGAACACGGGCTGACCGCACACCTACACTTCTGCACGACGACACCCGTTCCATACGACGACGCTTACGACGCCACCACCAGAAGAGACGAGGGGGATTCAAAAACTACTACGACAACATCCCAACCCCAAGTGCCCTTCCCGGTCGCGAGGACGCGACCAAATGGAGGAAGAGGCTTGTACAATACCCAAGGGGTATGCACCCCTTAGAGATCATCCCCCCCATCATCTGTCTAAATCTCATAAAAGGCAACCCTTTAAAAGCCTACCCAATATCCATCAATACTATAAGGGCAGCTGGCTACTCCATAAAGCAGCTCAACCCTTGCGTAATTATGACACACAGCGACATACTACAAACTGGTTCAACTATGCCACAACGCGCTGACAGAACAGAGGCTAAAGGTATAAAAGGTGCCTTAAGTGGGTCACGAGGATCTCTCCATCATCAGTGCTTCGACGAGACAGCCGGAGGCTAACGACAGTGTCAACCGAGGTGAGTCAGTCAGTCAGTGTTCAGAATCCTACTTTTGTAACCTAACACCCACAGTTTGTACTCACATTATAACATCACAAGATCCCTTAAAAGGGACTAACAGTTACTCATTGCTGACCAATAAACACTTGGTCAGTCTCTTACACTTGCATTACTGATCTACACTCTTCTTCACGTCCCAACGTCCTTCCTTACTCCCGTCACAGTCAGACGTGACACACCGTAGTAATAACGCCAACTCAGACGTCATTGTATTCCTCACAGCGGCTCGCGTGCTCAAGTGAAGCGCGTGCCGAACCGCTGACACTAGCAAGGTGATTATATAATAAGTAGCCGGCTGGGCGACTAGTACATCGACCCGCGTGCTAAGGCTACATCCCTTAAACCACATTTACAGTCTTTATAGGAGCGCCCCCTAGTTCCTAACGCTAAACAACACTCCACACTGGTCAGCTTGCCCCTCCAAAGGCAGCTACCCCCTTTTAGACACTCCATTCAAAATCAATACAGTAACTCTTCCGTTTTAGGTCCTACCACCCCTAAATAAGGGATCTAAAACAATGCTTTCTTAAAGAACAAGGCTACTAGACTAAATTGGTATAAATTTACAGAAAAAGACTTAAAGGAATTAGGATCACCAAGCTTACATCAGGAAAATCACTCAGACGCGTGGTTTTGAGGAAGAAGAGAAGAAGACTACACAACATCGATGGTCAGAGCAACGGAAACAGACCCACTCGTTGCGAATGAAGGAATACTGGGCCAACAGGAAGGCTAGAAAGTGTTGATTTCGCGTGGTGCTAAGCGACCCTTTCACGAAGAAGACGAATAATAATAATAATAATAATAATAATAATAATAATAATAATAATAATAAGAAGAAGAAGAAGAAGAAAGGAATTAAGGAGATAATATCGCTTTTATCTTTCTGAAGCATAGGCATGAGCATCAGCTAACTTTAATGACCTGCCAATGTTACAATAGCTGATGCTAACGCGCCAAACGGCAAATAATAATACTTTTCTTACACCACACTACTCTTTTAATCAGTTCGATTATCGACTAAAACATTTTGATTGGTTGAAACTATATTTAAATATATATAAATATATAAGAGAAAGTCGTGTTAGTTACACTATTTATAACTCAAGAACGGCTGAACCGATTTGGCTGAAAATTGGTGTGGAGGTAGCTTAAAACCAGGAGACGGACATAGGATACTTTTTTTTAAATCCCGTGACGTGACATAAAACGTCAAAGAGAATACAGGTCACTATAAAACGTAACGCAAATGACAGCTAAAATAAACTCACGAAGGAATGGCAAGGCAAGTCGTTTCCAGGCAACAGTAGCTCTTGACGAGACACGGCCGACTGGATGTGAGTAGCGCGCTCCACTACCGGTATAGAAAATGAGGCTCTTATCATGAAATCCAGTTAGTTACTCAACGTAATTTGTATTCTCTTTGAATCATCATCAACAATGCCGCGACAAAGACGATCGAACTTTCCCGACAAAGCAATAATGCAAGAAGGATACGAAACATTGCGAATGAAAGGACTGAAGAAAACAAAAAATTGCCCGTGAACAGCGCCGCGTTAGTATGGCTCGACTTCGTGCTTCTCAATCACAAGAGCAAAGTGAGGCAGCCCGTGAAACGGCCCGGTTGGCAATGCGAAATCGTCGAGCGAACAACCGAGATCAAGAAGTAGATAATTTTCGACGCACAAGAAGAGATTTATCAAGTGCTAATTTGAATCGAGCAACGTTTATAAAAAAGGATGTTCGTTTGTTCGTCTTTTATGCGTTCATAAACCATTGCGATCAAATGTTCGTGAGTTGTTGTGCACACATCGGGGAGGGTTATAGGCATAGTTAATCCAATTTACAATAGATAGCGCACGAGTAGTTTAAACAAATGGGTGTTGGCGATGCGTTCATATACAATTCATCCGATTGCGATCAAATTTTGGTGAGTTGCTGCGCACACTCCCGGGAAGGTTTCTGGCTTAGTAAATGCATGTTAAAATAGGTAGCGCACGAGTAGATTCAACAAATGAGCGACGACGTGCGAAGCGTTTCAACAAAGTCGCGTATGCGTTCATATACCATTCGTCCGATAGCGATGAAATTTGGGTGAGAGGTTGTGTACACTCCAGGCAAAGTTTCTGGCTTAGTAAATCCATGTTACAATAGGTAGCGCACGAGTAGATTTAACAAATGGGCGACGATGCGCGAAGCGTTTCAACGAAGTCCCATATGCGTTCATATACTATTCGTCCGATAGCGATGAAACTTGGGTGAAATGTTGTGTACACTTCAGGGAAGGTTTCTGGCTTAGTAAATCCACTTAACAATAGGTATCGCACAAGACGATTAAACAAATAAGCGACGACACGCGAAGCGTTACAAAAAAAAAAGAAGTCCCGTATTCGTTCATATACCATTCATCCGATTGCGATGAAACATTCATGAGTTGTTGTGTACACGCCAGGGAAGGTTTTCGATTTAGTAAATCCATTTTACAAAAGGTAGCGTACGTGTTAATTCAACAAATGGGTGACGGCACTCGAATCGTTTCAACAAAGTCCCGTATGCGTTCATATACCATTCATTTCATTGCAATGAAACTTTGGTGAGTTGTTGAGCACTCTCCCATGAATGTTTCAGAGATAGTAAATCAATTTTACAATAGTTTAAAGGTGGTTAACGGAAAAAGAAAAAAATATTGGGAATCCAAAAGCACTTCAACAAACAAAGTCACAACGCCAACACATTCTTTGATTGGCATTGCAACGCATGCTGGGTACAGCTAGTATTGTATAAATGGTCGGGATCGTGATTGGTGTTTCCTTTGTCCAGCCACACGTTGGTGCGTCAATGTAATAAATTTAAATATATATTAGTCAGTGTCAAACAACAACAACATGCCCCAGGTTGGGCAATCAATGTAACTAATCTGTTCTTCAAACTGATCGTCGGTCAACCAACAACAACATCCTGCGTTGGGCAATCAATGTAACTAATCTCTTTCTTCTAATAATATAATAATCTTCGGGGTCAATAGACCTATAGCATTAAACACGCAAGGAAATAAGAAATACAATACTGTTATTACTTGTTTGTCAACATGTAAGCAAGCTTCTGTTTCCTGCATCTCTCACACAGTATCCACAACTACCTTCATGAGGTAAATACCCCTCACACAATTCTTAGTATTCTTCTGCTTCATTTCTTCACTTTTCTCCACTTTTTCAGGGTAATATAACCCTTAATACTTGTCTGTCTGCATGGATAAACCAAATCATAATACTTGATACTCTTCTTTCATTATTCGTATTACTTCAATTAGCCTCTATTACACATCACATCACAACATAACATTCTCATAACTGCCTACACAAATCATCCCCACAAACAGGTAAGATATAACCTCCACATCACCATCCCAAAACATAACATTTTCCTTTCTCAGAACATAATATAATATTCTCCACATCTCAACATTTCATATTCCCACTCTCCACAAGCAGACACTTATTTTTCTTTTCCAACCACAAGATAACCTCTCCATCTTCTTCATCATCTTGATTCAAGAAAACATGTCATCTGCATATACGTGTTGTTACGGCTGTGAGTTTGTTTCGTCGCCTCGCCGCGTGAGTCACAGCCGGCCCGGGCTATGCTCTGCCTCAGTGTGTTACCTGCGCCTTACGCAACGGGGCTGCGAGGACAAAAGGGATGGACCAGAATATTCGCGACCCAGCTAGTAATGGAAATCTCGAGGAGCCGTGAATCCTGGACGAGTTTAGAAGTATTTGTTGAGTCACCAGCCTGCTATATAAAGCAGCCTCACCAGCGAAGGAAGGACAGTGTGTTTTTGAGCGAGTGCGACAATAGTTTGTGACATGACGCGCGAAACCCAAGTGAGGCTATTGCATGCGGTGAAGTGCTGTGTGGATTGAGAAACGCAGTGGACTGTTTTCCTTGCCTGCAGACGGCGAGACAGTGTACATTCAGAACATGTGAGTGTGGCTTGTTTACTTGAGGGAGAGTGCCGTTACTTCTAGCCGAGGACACGGACCTTATTACGGTAGGATTAACTGCATAACTGAGTGAAAGGGTGAGTCGAGCTCCATAGAGGCAGCTTCTATAAGACAGCTTTTTGCTTGTATCTGTTTTTTGTGTGGTGAACTGTAACTGCAATAAAACTACTATTTCGTTAAATGGACCAATGTGTTGTGCTTCTACCCGCCTTAATCCAGTTACCGAAAGTGCCACTAGGGGTGACACGTTAGTAGTGGAGTAGTGAGAGTTCTAACGCACTCTAGAACCCTCCTCTTACCACTACTAAGCCTCAGGCATGTTAAATATCTCTTGAACGCATGGTCCGATTTTGACAAATGAGGTATCGTTGGACTCGGGCTGACGTCCTCTTTGCTATGGACCACTCGTTATATTTTTCAAAATTTTTTTGAAAATTTTTGTTTTCGAAACTAGGTGATAGTTTGAAAACTAAACATGATAGAACGTTGTGCCATGGCTCAAACGAATGGTCTTTATGACCTTTATTTTTTGTAATAAAACGTTTTTACTTTTTATGTTTTTTTGAAAACACTCGAATTTTGAAAATTCTATATTTTGGAAACTAGGAACTCTACAAAAACGTTTATTTGACATAAATGAAAGGTCCCTATGCCCTCTACCCCCAAAATAAATTTCAAGTCGCTAGAGCAAAAAGTTGTGTTTTGTAAGTAGTGGGGTAGTGAGAGAGCTGTCTACTAACTTATTGAACCCTCCTCGTATTTGCCCCGAAGCTGATATCTCGCTAACCAATGGTCAGATTTGAACATACAGGGTGTCCTAGCACTCGTAGTGATGCCCCCTACTTTCCTATAGGCTCTTTATTTGATTAAAAGACCAAAACTAAAAGGTCATGTGCTTTTAATATTTCGCGAACCAATCATGCTAGAGGCATGTTCGATAGGTCCAAGGACTCGGGGTGACGTCCTCTCTGCTATGGACCACTCGTTATAATTTTTAATAAAATTGGAAACTCGATTTTGGGGTAAACACGTGTTTTTGTGATTTTGCCGATATCTCGCGAACCAATCATGCTAGAGGCATGAACGAGGGGTCCAAGGACTCGGGCTGACGTCCTCTTTGCTATGGACCACTCATTGTAATTTTAAAAAATTTGGGAAACTCGATTTTGGGGTAAACACGTGTTTTTGTGATTTTGCCGATATTTCACGAAGCAATAACGCTAGAGGCATGTACGATGGGTCCAAGGATTCGGGACGACGTCCTCTTTGCTATGGACCACTCGTTGTAATTTTAAAAAATTTTGGAAACGCGATTTTGGGGTAAACACGTGTTTCTTTATGATTTTTGCCGATATGTCACGAACCAATAACGCTAGAGACGTGTACGAGGTGTCCTAGGACTCGGGCTAACACTCCCTTTCAAATGTGGTAGATATTTTTTTTTCAAAAAATAATTCACATGGGTCTAACGCCATACATGTTGAAAAAACGTTTTCTTTTTCTTTACCTGTTTATAATGTTCATGAAGCGTGGTGGTTGAGAGAGACGATACGGCTGGGTGTGTGTGTTTCAACGAACCTGTCGCTGACCATGGTGGCTGTGTTCAATAGATTAATCGCTATTTCGGCGGGTCGGTGTATGAAAGAGCGAGCGTGCGTTTTTCTGATATTTTACCTTTAACGTGTAAACGGTGATGAGAACTTGGTTCTATGTTGGTCGAAGCGAGTACCGAAAACAAACGAGCAGGAGGTGAATGCCATTTGAGCTTATTGGATGGCGTTGATCTGACTTGACAACAGGTGACGCTTGAAGGTGAAATAATCTGACCATCGTGGTGGTAGGGGAGTGTGAAAGGCATGCACACACATGTGTGAAACCACAGGCACGCTAAACCAGTGACATCCTGTCTTGCTTCGTACGTGACAAAATGCAAGTCCATGTGAAATTTGATCTACCGCAGGTGTTCACTTTGGACGTTATCTGTCCACGTGCATGATAACTGTTAACAAGTCACATCCTGTTTTGCTTCGTACGTGACAAAATGCAAGTTCAGGTGAAATTTGATTCGGCACAGGTGTTCGCCTGGGACGTTAGCTGCCCACGTGCACGATAAGAGAATGTTCAAAGCGTGGGAAAAAAAAGATTATACATGCAATGTGATATATAAAGACACGTCGCTGACATTTCCACTCGCACTTATGTGACTACTTTTGAATACGCTACAGCGTTGTGTGAAACACTTGGCCTTGTTTAACAGTTTTGGTGTTGGTGGAAAATACTTATTCTTGTTGTGAGGTAGGTATATATTTATTCATTTATACATTTATTGATTTATATATAAATACATGCAATTATTTATTGATTAGGTAATTAATGATTTTATTTATTTATTTGTTTGCAGATAACCGGCATACCTTACATGTCTGAGGGAGAAGAAACCATTGCATTTTTGAGCCCACTAGAAGGGAAAAGCAACAAGTCACTGCAAGTAAAGGTGAGATGATTTTTTTAAACTAACTTGTTTCATTTTTTTTCTTTTATGTTTTATTTTATGAAATGTATGTATTAACCTGAATTTAGGTATTTATAGCGGTTTATTTTATTTATTTTTTAGAAACTTGGAAAGAATAGCCTTACCGCCGTAGCAGTCGCTGAAAAAAACCAGAAACGCACTAAAGCGAAACCACTGCCAAAGAGTGAACTGTTTAAAACTCAGGTAAGTCCAACTTAAAAATGCTATTCCATTTTACCACTACTGAAAACTCGTAGACAAAAAAAAATCATTACTTGTACATGACTGGGACAATGATTGCTTTCTTGATTAATGGCTATGTTGTTGTTGTTGTTGACTGGGAAAAGTACAAGGCCATGTTGGATTTTCTAAAAATAAAAATAATAAATTTAATTTATGGGTGGTTCCCTATGGACTCAACGAATATCCACAGGTTTGAACATGATAATGTGAACAAAAATGACATGACATTCATTTTTGTTTATATATTGGTTAAAGGGAGGGTGGGGGAATGTAAATGACTGTAGCTTTATAAAAAAGAAAATAAGTACATGGGTTACTGTTAGTGCCAACATACAGTTTATTTTTAATGGTGTTTTGATATATTAATGCCAATTAACGTTAACGTTTTATTTACAAGTATTGATTGATTGATTGATTGATTGAGTGATGGGTTATTTTGTTTGCTTTTAGGTGTCGTCATGTGCCATTAACGTAATGAACAGACAGTGAACAAGCATGCATTATGCTTTAAAGTACTCTGTGCAATGTTAATAACTTACAATAAGAAAAAGTTTTATTATAACACATGGCGTTAGTACCAAATACAACAAGTGAGCAAGTTGGTTTACCACGTGGGTTAAATTTAAAATCAGAACATGATCGATGGTTAACATTTGAATCCTGGCCTGTAGGCTTTTTATCGACGCATGAACTTGCAAAAGCCGGTTTTTTTTTACTTGAACCTAGAAGATGTGGTGCGCTGTGTGTTTTGTCGTATTGAACTTTCACACTGGGAAGAAGGGGATGATCCCTTTAAAGACCATTTGCGATGGTCTCCTCACTGTCCTTACATGCTTGGAAAGCAAGTGGGTAACCTACCCGTGCATTCATTTTACCGAACCACAAGGCCTTTGGCCGCTACTTACGTTGCTGAATCACAAATAAATAATAATAATGATGTATTATCAGCCAACGGTAGTGTCGATATATGTGGTCCATATGCCATAGTCAGTGTTGAATTGGCGTGTGCTTTTGAAAAATTGGGAGTTTGCAAGACTAAAGCACTAGCACACTCAGAGTACAGCTCTGTTGAAGAACGTTTCGAATCTTATAAAAATGTTTGGCCATTAATATTAAAACACCTTACCAAACAGCTAAGTGAAGCTGGATTTTTTTATATTGGTGAAGGGGATAAAACAATATGTTTTTATTGTGGATTTGCTTTAAAGGATTGGCAAATGACTGATGACCCTTTTGTGCAACACGCTCGTTGGTTACCAAACTGTAAATACATGGTGTTGCTTAAAGGTCAGGAATTTGTGAACACTATTCGTAAAGAAAAAGTGATTGCAGCACAAGACATAACAGTGCCTTTAGAGTTAGAGCACGCGGAGCAAATACATAAGGCTGAAAGAAAAGACTTGTGTTACGAACAGATACAAAAGTGTGACCAACAATTATGTAAAATTTGTTATCAAGATGAACTAGGTGTTGTATTTTTACCCTGTGGACACATGATAGCCTGTGTCAAGTGGGCATTAGAACTTAACACTTGTGCTATATGCAGAAAAGTAGTATCTGCTACAGTTAGGGCATTTCTTGCATAACTAGTATAATTTATTCGCCATGCATAGTGCAAAATCCCTAATTGCACAATATTATTAAAGCTGTTTTAGAGTGTAATAGATATGCTTTTGTTTTGTTTATAGACTACTACAATGAATGTTTTGAATGCTGTGGGACAATCATGTGGCTTAGAGACAAAGAAGCTCAGCGAATTGCCAACGCATATTCCATTCCGCATTATCAAGATTCGGAAATTGAAAACAGCATATGGTGATCGTGTACTTTGTGTATGTGAAAACCTTGAGACATTTCTGCCTATACGGTTTAATGATATGTCGGAGAGTGTTTTTGATGAAGTCAATAATGCTGTGCAACCTGTACACTTAATTTATGAAGGTTTTAAAAACAATAGGTGCATGATTCGTTTTAATTAAATAAAAAAAAGTCAAATAATAATGGAAGATATAAGTCATGACAATGGACTGAAAGAAAAAATATGTGTATAGAATAATAATGTCTTAGTGTTTAGTATTGTCTTAAAAATATTATCATGAAACCAAAAAAAAATGTACATAAAGTTTGTAAATAAATGAAAATAATGGTACAATGTTGTTTTATTTTCTATAGAAGTCAGAATATTTAACATTGCAGAGTATACATGATTATGACAATAAAAAGCACACTTAATACAAGTCTTTGCCTTTACGATAGTGTGTTATAGTTTTAAAAACAAAGCTTGTTGTAGATCTTTTTTCTTCCACGGTAAACAATAGGCATGAAAACGTTATTGTCCTGTTTTGGATCATTATCACTATCATAATCATAAGCTGCATGATCTATATCATTATTATTATAATCACGATAATTATCCTCAACATTATCCTCAACATTACTAAAACCAGTTAAATATTCCTGGTCCTCTTCCTGTTCCTCTTCCTCTTCCTCTACAGTGTCCTCATGTAGAGTCTGCGTGGCTTTTGATAATGTTAAGGGTTTTTTGAACATTGAATTATTTTCAATAGTAGTATTGTTTTGTAGCACTTGCTTTTTAACATTTTCATGATTTTCTGTTGACAGAAACAGTGTTTCATGCAGTACACTACATTGATGATCACTGACACTTAAAACAACACTATTTTTGCTTTTTAGCTCACTGCGACATTGTTTTGAACGTTGTTTTGTACAACGCCAAATAACAGTTCCATTTTTATTGGTTCGTTTCACAATATATGAATATCCTTTATAGAATGCATGAGGCTTACCATACCTAGTCACAGATACTTCCATATCAACTGTCAAGCTTAGACTAAGCTCTAGTAAAGACAACTTGGTAATAAGAACAATAGATTAATGTGCGAGCATATATGGGTGCAAATGTGGGAGCAAAAAAAGTGGGAGCAAAAAGTGGGAGCAAGAATTGGGATCAAAAAAGTGGGAGCAAAAAAGTGGGAGAAAAATTGGGAGCAAAAAGTGGGAGCAAAAATTGAGAGCAAAAAGTGGGAGCAAAAGTGGGAGCAAAAGTGAGTGTAAAAGTGAGTGCAAACGTGGGTTCAAAAGTGAGTGCAAAAGTGAATGTAAAAGTGGGTGCAAAAGTGGGTGCAAGAGTGGGTGCAAAAGTGGGTGCAAGAGTGGGTGCAAAAGTGGGTGCAAGAGTGGGTGCAAAAGTGGGTGAAAAAGTGGGTGCAAAAGTGGGGCAAAAGTGAGTGCACAAGTGGGCGCAAAAGTATATGCAAAAGTGAGTGCAAAAGTGGGAGCAAAAAGTGGGAGCAAAAAGTGGGATCTGAAGAAAGTAGGAGCAATTATGAGAGTAAATGTGAAAGGAAAAGTGGGAGCAAGTATGGGAGCAAATGTGAAAGCAAAAGTGGGAGCAAAAAGTGAGAAAAAAAAAGTGAGAGCAAAAAGTGGGAGCAAATATGAGAGCAAAAAAAGTAGGAGCAAGTATGGGAGCAAATGTGAAAGCAAAAGGGGGAGAAAAAAGTGAGAGAAAAAAGTGGGACCAAAAAGTGTAAGCAAAAGTGGGAGCAAATATGAGAGCAAAAAAATGTGGGAGCAAAAAAGTGGGAGCAAAACGTGTAAACAGAAGTGGGAGCAAACAAGTGTGAGCAAATATGGGAGCAGAAAGTGGGAGCAAATGTGAAAGCAAAAGTGGGAGCAAAAAGAGCGAGCAAAAGTGAGTGCACAAAGGGGGAGCAAAATGTATGAGTAAAAAGTGGGGTCAAATGTGGTGTTTTACTAAAACAATCCCCCCTAACCTAACCTAACCTAACTTTACTCAACCTAATTTCACCTAACCTAACTTCACCTAACCTAACCTTCCAACTCTCAGATCAAAAATTAAATTCTGGCCATAGTCGCGTTGGAATCCAAAACCTCTGGGATAACACCCAAGTATACTAGCCACTACACCGCGAAATGGGCAAATTATCATGCAACACAACACAAAAATAAAAAGTTTTCTGTAGTGTAACTCATTGGCTGACAATCATAGTTGAGAATTCAAACCCAAGACCTCAGGACTTTAGTTTTGAACATTATCAGAAATATTATTCCATTTACATTTTGCTGTTGCTTATAGTTATAAGAGTTGGCATTAATATGGGAGCAAAAGTGAAAGCAAAAAGTGGGTGCAAGCATGGCTGGTTGTAGAGACTTTCATATCAACTAATACACATAAATTAAATTTTAGTAAAGTGACTTGGCTAATAATAATAATAATATTAACAGTTTAAAAAAAATTCAAGGGGATTGATATTTTTCAGGGTGTAATTTCCAAAGTACTGTCAAGAATAATAATTACATGAACAGATTCCAAGAACTCTAGAGTGCTTTTAAGGTTAATGATTGGCTAGGAGTGAGATAGAGCTAGCTAACCTAAGTTAACCTCAGCTCAGTAAACCTAACCTTGTCACATGGCATGTTCTACAAGTATAGACTTGCTTTGAGACTGGCTATGACGTCACAGATGAATGGCGGTGGGAGGCTGGCAAAAAGGACAATGTTTTTGGGTAATAAAAAGTCGTGTCCAGCCTCCCACCGCCATTCATCTGTGACGTCATAGCCAGTCTCAAAGCAAGTCTATACTTGTAGAACATGCCATGTGACAAGGTTAGGTTTACTGAGCTGAGGTTAACTTAGGTTAGCTAGCTCTATCTCACTCCTAGCCAATCATTAACCTTAAAAGCACTCTAGAGTTCTTGGAATCTGTTCATGTAATTATTATTCTTGACAGTACTTTGGAAATTACACCCTGAAAAATATCAATCCCCTTGAATTTTTTTAAACTGTTAATATTATTATTATTATTAGCCAAGTCACTTTACTAAAATTTAATTTATGTGTATTAGTTGATATGAAAGTCTCTACAACCAGCCATGCTTGCACCCACTTTTTGCTTTCACTTTTGCTCCCATATTAATGCCAACTCTTATAACTATAAGCAACAGCAAAATGTAAATGGAATAATATTTCTGATAATGTTCAAAACTAAAGTCCTGAGGTCTTGGGTTTGAATTCTCAACTATGATTGTCAGCCAATGAGTTACACTACAGAAAACTTTTTATTTTTGTGTTGTGTTGCATGATAATTTGCCCATTTCGCGGTGTAGTGGCTAGTATACTTGGGTGTTATCCCAGAGGTTTTGGATTCCAACGCGACTATGGCCAGAATTTAATTTTTGATCTGAGAGTTGGAAGGTTAGGTTAGGTGAAGTTAGGTTAGGTGAAATTAGGTTGAGTAAAGTTAGGTTAGGTTAGGTTAGGGGGGATTGTTTTAGTAAAACACCACATTTGACCCCACTTTTTACTCATACATTTTGCTCCCCCTTTGTGCACTCACTTTTGCTCGCTCTTTTTGCTCCCACTTTTGCTTTCACATTTGCTCCCACTTTCTGCTCCCATATTTGCTCACACTTGTTTGCTCCCACTTCTGTTTACACGTTTTGCTCCCACTTTTTTGCTCCCACATTTTTTTGCTCTCATATTTGCTCCCACTTTTGCTTACACCTTTTGGTCCCACTTTTTTCTCTCACTTTTTTCTCCCCCTTTTGCTTTCACATTTGCTCCCATACTTGCTCCTACTTTTTTTGCTCTCATATTTGCTCCCACTTTTTGCTCTCACTTTTTTTTTCTCACTTTTTGCTCCCACTTTTGCTTTCACATTTGCTCCCATACTTGCTCCCACTTTTCCTTTCACATTTACTCTCATAATTGCTCCTACTTTCTTCAGATCCCACTTTTTGCTCCCACTTTTTGCTCCCACTTTTGCACTCACTTTTGCATATACTTTTGCGCCCACTTGTGCACTCACTTTTGCCCCACTTTTGCACCCACTTTTTCACCCACTTTTGCACCCACTCTTGCACCCACTTTTGCACCCACTCTTGCACCCACTTTTGCACCCACTTTTGCACCCACTTTTGCACCCACTTTTGCACTCACTTTTGAACCCACGTTTGCACTCACTTTTACACTCACTTTTGCTCCCACTTTTGCTCCCACTTTTTGCTCTCAATTTTTGCTCCCACTTTTTGCTCCCAATTTTTCTCCCACTTTTTTGCTCCCACTTTTTTGCTCCCAATTCTTGCTCCCACTTTTTGCTCCCACTTTTTTTTGCTCCCACATTTGCACCCATATATGCTCGCACATTAATCTATTGTTCTTATTACCAAGTTGTCTTTACTAGAGCTTAGTCTAAGCTTGACAGTTGATATGGAAGTATCTGTGACTAGGTATGGTAAGCCTCATGCATTCTATAAAGGATATTCATATATTGTGAAACGAACCAATAAAAATGGAACTGTTATTTGGCGTTGTACAAAACAACGTTCAAAACAATGTCGCAGTGAGCTAAAAAGCAAAAATAGTGTTGTTTTAAGTGTCAGTGATCATCAATGTAGTGTACTGCATGAAACACTGTTTCTGTCAACAGAAAATCATGAAAATGTTAAAAAGCAAGTGCTACAAAACAATACTACTATTGAAAATAATTCAATGTTCAAAAAACCCTTAACATTATCAAAAGCCACGCAGACTCTACATGAGGACACTGTAGAGGAAGAGGAAGAGGAACAGGAAGAGGACCAGGAATATTTAACTGGTTTTAGTAATGTTGAGGATAATGTTGAGGATAATTATCGTGATTATAATAATAATGATATAGATCATGCAGCTTATGATTATGATAGTGATAATGATCCAAAACAGGACAATAACGTTTTCATGCCTATTGTTTACCGTGGAAGAAAAAAGATCTACAACAAGCTTTGTTTTTAAAACTATAACACACTATCGTAAAGGCAAAGACTTGTATTAAGTGTGCTTTTTATTGTCATAATCATGTATACTCTGCAATGTTAAATATTCTGACTTCTATAGAAAATAAAACAACATTGTACCATTATTTTCATTTATTTACAAACTTTATGTACATTTTTTTTTTGGTTTCATGATAATATTTTTAAGACAATACTAAACACTAAGACATTATTATTCTATACACATATTTTTTCTTTCAGTCCATTGTCATGACTTATATCTTCCATTATTATTTGACTTTTTTTTATTTAATTAAAACGAATCATGCACCTATTGTTTTTAAAACCTTCATAAATTAAGTGTACAGGTTGCACAGCATTATTGACTTCATCAAAAACACTCTCCGACATATCATTAAACCGTATAGGCAGAAATGTCTCAAAGTTTTCACATACACAAAGTACACGATCACCATATGCTGTTTTCAATTTCCGAATCTTGATAATGCGGAATGGAATATGCGTTGGCAATTCGCTGAGCTTCTTTGTCTCTAAGCCACATGATTGTCCCACAGCATTCAAAACATTCATTGTAGTAGTCTATAAACAAAACAAAAGCATATCTATTACACTCTAAAACAGCTTTAATAATATTGTGCAATTAGGGATTTTGCACTATGCATGGCGAATAAATTATACTAGTTATGCAAGAAATGCCCTAACTGTAGCAGATACTACTTTTCTGCATATAGCACAAGTGTTAAGTTCTAATGCCCACTTGACACAGGCTATCATGTGTCCACAGGGTAAAAATACAACACCTAGTTCATCTTGATAACAAATTTTACATAATTGTTGGTCACACTTTTGTATCTGTTCGTAACACAAGTCTTTTCTTTCAGCCTTATGTATTTGCTCCGCGTGCTCTAACTCTAAAGGCACTGTTATGTCTTGTGCTGCAATCACTTTTTCTTTACGAATAGTGTTCACAAATTCCTGACCTTTAAGCAACACCATGTATTTACAGTTTGGTAACCAACGAGCGTGTTGCACAAAAGGGTCATCAGTCATTTGCCAATCCTTTAAAGCAAATCCACAATAAAAACATATTGTTTTATCCCCTTCACCAATATAAAAAAATCCAGCTTCACTTAGCTGTTTGGTAAGGTGTTTTAATATTAATGGCCAAACATTTTTATAAGATTCGAAACGTTCTTCAACAGAGCTGTACTCTGAGTGTGCTAGTGCTTTAGTCTTGCAAACTCCCAATTTTTCAAAAGCACACGCCAATTCAACACTGTCTATGGCATATGGACCACATATATCGACACTACCGTTGGCTGATAATACATCATTATTATTATTTATTTGTGATTCAGCAACGTAAGTAGCGGCCAAAGGCCTTGTGGTTCGGTAAAATGAATGCACGGGTAGGTTACCCACTTGCTTTCCAAGCATGTAAGGACAGTGAGGAGACCATCGCAAATGGTCTTTAAAGGGATCATCCCCTTCTTCCCAGTGTGAAAGTTCAATACGACAAAACACACAGCGCACCACATCTTCTAGGTTCAAGTAAAAAAAAACCGGCTTTTGCAAGTTCATGCGTCGATAAAAAGCCTACAGGCCAGGATTCAAATGTTAACCATCGATCATGTTCTGATTTTAAATTTAACCCACGTGGTAAACCAACTTGCTCACTTGTTGTATTTGGTACTAACGCCATGTGTTATAATAAAACTTTTTCTTATTGTAAGTTATTAACATTGCACAGAGTACTTTAAAGCATAATGCATGCTTGTTCACTGTCTGTTCATTACGTTAATGGCACATGACGACACCTAAAAGCAAACAAAATAACCCATCACTCAATCAATCAATCAATCAATCAATACTTGTAAATAAAACGTTAACGTTAATTGGCATTAATATATCAAAACACCATTAAAAATAAACTGTATGTTGGCACTAACAGTAACCCATGTACTTATTTTCTTTTTTATAAAGCTACAGTCATTTACATTCCCCCACCCTCCCTTTAACCAATATATAAACAAAAATGAATGTCATGTCATTTTTGTTCACATTATCATGTTCAAACCTGTGGATATTCGTTGAGTCCATAGGGAACCACCCATAAATTAAATTTATTATTTTTATTTTTAGAAAATCCAACATGGCCTTGTACTTTTCCCAGTCAACAACAACAACAACATAGCCATTAATCAAGAAAGCAATCATTGTCCCAGTCATGTACAAGTAATGATTTTTTTTTGTCTACGAGTTTTCAGTAGTGGTAAAATGGAATAGCATTTTTAAGTTGGACTTACCTGAGTTTTAAACAGTTCACTCTTTGGCAGTGGTTTCGCTTTAGTGCGTTTCTGGTTTTTTTCAGCGACTGCTACGGCGGTAAGGCTATTCTTTCCAAGTTTCTAAAAAATAAATAAAATAAACCGCTATAAATACCTAAATTCAGGTTAATACATACATTTCATAAAATAAAACATAAAAGAAAAAAAATGAAACAAGTTAGTTTAAAAAAATCATCTCACCTTTACTTGCAGTGACTTGTTGCTTTTCCCTTCTAGTGGGCTCAAAAATGCAATGGTTTCTTCTCCCTCAGACATGTAAGGTATGCCGGTTATCTGCAAACAAATAAATAAATAAAATCATTAATTACCTAATCAATAAATAATTGCATGTATTTATATATAAATCAATAAATGTATAAATGAATAAATATATACCTACCTCACAACAAGAATAAGTATTTTCCACCAACACCAAAACTGTTAAACAAGGCCAAGTGTTTCACACAACGCTGTAGCGTATTCAAAAGTAGTCACATAAGTGCGAGTGGAAATGTCAGCGACGTGTCTTTATATATCACATTGCATGTATAATCTTTTTTTTTCCCACGCTTTGAACATTCTCTTATCGTGCACGTGGGCAGCTAACGTCCCAGGCGAACACCTGTGCCGAATCAAATTTCACCTGAACTTGCATTTTGTCACGTACGAAGCAAAACAGGATGTGACTTGTTAACAGTTATCATGCACGTGGACAGATAACGTCCAAAGTGAACACCTGCGGTAGATCAAATTTCACATGGACTTGCATTTTGTCACGAACGAAGCAAGACAGGATGTCACTGGTTTAGCGTGCCTGTGGTTTCACACATGTGTGTGCATGCCTTTCACACTCCCCTACCACCACGATGGTCAGATTATTTCACCTTCAAGCGTCACCTGTTGTCAAGTCAGATCAACGCCATCCAATAAGCTCAAATGGCATTCACCTCCTGCTCGTTTGTTTTCGGTACTCGCTTCGACCAACATAGAACCAAGTTCTCATCACCGTTTACACGTTAAAGGTAAAATATCAGAAAAACGCACGCTCGCTCTTTCATACACCGACCCGCCGAAATAGCGATTAATCTATTGAACACAGCCACCATGGTCAGCGACAGGTTCGTTGAAACACACACACCCAGCCGTATCGTCTCTCTCAACCACCACGCTTCATGAACATTATAAACAGGTAAAGAAAAAGAAAACGTTTTTTCAACATGTATGGCGTTAGACCCATGTGAATTATTTTTTGAAAAAAAATATCTACCACATTTGAAAGGGAGTGTTAGCCCGAGTCCTAGGACACCTCGTACACGTCTCTAGCGTTATTGGTTCGTGACATATCGGCAAAAATCATAAAAAAACACGTGTTTACCCCAAAATCGCGTTTCCAAAATTTTTTAAAATTACAACGAGTGGTCCATAGCAAAGAGGACGTCGTCCCGAATCCTTGGACCCATCGTACATGCCTCTAGCGTTATTGCTTCGTGAAATATCGGAAAAATCACAAAAACACGTGTTTACCCCAAAATCGAGTTTCCCAAATTTTTTAAAATTACAATGAGTGGTCCATAGCAAAGAGGACGTCAGCCCGAGTCCTTGGACCCCTCGTTCATGCCTCTAGCATGATTGGTTCGCGAGATATCGGCAAAATCACAAAAACACGTGTTTACCCCAAAATCGAGTTTCCAATTTTATTAAAAATTATAACGAGTGGTCCATAGCAGAGAGGACGTCACCCCGAGTCCTTGGACCTATCGAACATGCCTCTAGCATGATTGGTTCGCGAAATATTAAAAGCACATGACCTTTTAGTTTTGGTCTTTTAATCAAATAAAGAGCCTATAGGAAAGTAGGGGGCATCACTACGAGTGCTAGGACACCCTGTATGTTCAAATCTGACCATTGGTTAGCGAGATATCAGCTTCGGGGCAAATACGAGGAGGGTTCAATAAGTTAGTAGACAGCTCGCTCACTACCCCACTACTTACAAAACACAACTTTTTGCTCTAGCGACTTGAAATTTATTTTGGGGGTAGAGGGCATAGGGACCTTTCATTTATGTCAAATAAACGTTTTTGTAGAGTTCCTAGTTTCCAAAATATAGAATTTTCAAAATTCGAGTGTTTTCAAAAAAACATAAAAAGTAAAAACGTTTTATTACAAAAAATAAAGGTCATAAAGACCATTCGTTTGAGCCATGGCACAACGTTCTATCATGTTTAGTTTTCAAACTATCACCTAGTTTCGAAAACAAAAATTTTCAAAAAAATTTTGAAAAATATAACGAGTGGTCCATAGCAAAGAGGACGTCAGCCCGAGTCCAACGATACCTCATTTGTCAAAATCGGACCATGCGTTCAAGAGATATTTAACATGCCTGAGGCTTAGTAGTGGTAAGAGGAGGGTTCTAGAGTGCGTTAGAACTCTCACTACTCCACTACTCACGTTACAATCCATTGTCCTAAGTCAAAGCCACATGTCACCCACTTCTAGGTCACCAGAGTATCTAGCTACCACAAAACACTAGACTCTCTTCGGTGCTCCATCAATAGGTGGCCATGGTTGGTAATCTCATTTACCCACATCACACACCATGACGCTAATACATACTTACAGAATCCCAAAGGTGAGTTCTGTAACGAAATAAATTCGGTTACACGGTTAATCGTATTTGTAGATTAATTGGTTAATCGATCTGACTAATCGATTAAATTGGGAACTCTAGCATTTACTATACTGTAGCTTTATTAAATAATGTCAAGGTTTTGACACCATAATGGATTGGGGCTTTATTACTTTACTTCAGATGAGTGTAACGAACACTAACGCAACTAACAAAGGAACGGATTGCGGTTGAAATTTAGTACACAATATTCCTAAAAAGTTGTACAATGACGTAGTAAAAACCGCACGTTGGGTCGCCACATTTCAAGAATGGGAAAACGGAACACACGTCTCAAAACATTCTTCTTCTTCTTCTTCTTCTTCTTCTTCTTCTTCTTCTTCTTCTTCTTCTTCTTCTTCTTCAAGTGCCTCGTCCTCCAAGAACATTGGCGATCAGTAGCATGATCTGCTGTTTGTCCACAGATGTTCTAAACAGTGACACTGTATTAAGTCCAAACCACTGGCTTAAGTTCTTTAGCCAGGATGTTCTTCTGCGTCCTTGACCCTTAATGCCATCAATCTTCCCTTGGATAATTAATTGCAAGAGGTGGTATTTGTTGTTGCGCATGAAATGACCAAAGTATTCTAATTTTCTCCTGTTGATGATACTGAGAATTTCCAAGTCTTTGTTCATACGCCGCAGTAGGCTACTTCCACATTTGTGACTTTAGCTATCCATGATATCCTAAAAATCCTGCGATACGTCCACACTAAAAAAGTAGCATCGAAGCAGTCGGGCGGGTAATGACAGACTTAAATCACGGCTGGTCAATACTTTTCTCAGTTTCATGAAAACTTCTGGCCTGCCAATTCTACAGCGAATTTCTTGACGTAAGTCCCAGTTATCATTGATTTCACATCTTACATATGTATATGGTGAAACCCTTTCAATTCTTTCATTACCAATTGTAATAATGCCCTGAATTTCATTTTTCTTTCTACTAACAACCATCCACTTAGTTTTTTTTACATTTAAATGTAATCCCATGGCATTACACTCTTCAGAAATAGAATCCAGTAGTGTGTGTAGATCATCCATACTTGTTGCAAGGATGACAATGTCATCAGCATAGCCTATCGGATGTTATTAATGATAGATCCATTTACCACTACTCCTTGAGACTTTCCATCAAAACATTGGTTTCTTTTAATCAAGGTGCTTAAAATGTTGTAATAAATAATACACACATGTATTAAATAAGCATTACATAATCAAATACACAAAATTAAAACTAGATATTGCTGACATATCATATAGGCCAATGATACCAGCAACTTACAAATGCTTTTCATTTGAACGACCCCTTGCAAGTTTTTTTTTTGTAAGTACCTTCTGATAAAATTCGCTACAATTTTCGTCATAATTGAAATATGTGAACAATTCTTGTTTTATCAAACTAATGGAGCTTCTGTTTCTATCATCTCTCCATTTGATCATCATCATCATCTTCATTTCCCCTTTTCCAGTTGACACTGGGTGGGGGCAAATATGGTTCCTCTGCACTTTGTTCTGTCGTTCCACCATTCCTCTTCCGACACAGTGTTCCAATCCAGGTTCCGTTTTCTAATACTATTCTCCACCGAGTCCATCCAACGCATTCTTGGTCTTCCTCGACCTCTCTTCCCTGTCATCCGTCGTTCCAGTGCTCGTCTTGGTAGCCTTACTTCATTCATCCGTTTGACATGTCCAAACCATCTCAACCTGTTTTGCTCCAGTTTGTCATTTAGTTTCTGTACTCCCAGTTCTTTCCGTATATCTTCATTTCTCACTCTGTCCCTCCTCGTTTTCTGGACCATACTTCTCAGGAATCTCATCTCAGTTGCTTGTACTCTGCTCTCATCCCTCTTAGTCATTGTCCAAGTTTCTGCTGCATATGTCATTTTAGGTACATAATATGCTTTGTACATAACTTCTTTAGCCTTAATTGGTATATCCTTGTTCCATACTAGTCCCCGTATCTGTTGGTAGAAAGCACTCCCGAGTTGTATTCTTCTGCTAATTTCCAAATCTAGTCATCCATCTTCAGTCAGTTCACTTCCCAAGTATTTGAAGTGGTTCACTACTTCCAATTCCTTATCTCCTACTTTGATTACTCCTTTTCCTTCTTTCTTATCTCTACTCATCACCACAGTTTTACTCTTCTCCACATTTATCTTCAATCCCCATTGCTCAATCTTTTCATTTATTACGTCTAACTGTTCTTGTACCTCCATCTCATCCTCGCCCCAGATCACAACGTCGTCTGCAAACAACATTACCTTCATCTTTGCTCTACTATATTCTTTCATTGCTGCCTTCATGTCATCCATCACCATTACGAATAATGCCGGGTGGCGAGATTGAATTTTCTAGTTCACTTTTGGCATTAGAGAGCGATACGGCTTCTTGATTGGCTGTTCCGACGAACCACGACTGCACCAAAGGCTGTGATTAGTCAGCGTAGATATAGAGTGGAGCCTATCAGTGATGTCGTTCCAGGTTTGAACAAAATATGTAGAACTCCCACTGTATTAACTTCCTATTTTCTTGGTACCTTCTATTGTAATGCGCCTAGCAATAGTTGCATGATCATTGTTCCTAGACCAAGAACTGCGGTGAATGGCAAGCTCATTTTTCGGCTCCATCGGAAATGAAATATTTTGAGCCACCTCCCATGTGCATACAATTCTTGATCGGGAGTGGATGATAAGCTACTTCCGCATTCGTACAGAGTAAATGAGCTAATCGAAGAGAAACATTCTGGTAATGATTCTTCTTGACTTAAGAAGATACGGAAACACTTATGACCTAGAGCCTCTCACCACGACAGACCGGGTTCGATTCCCGGTCAATGCATGTGAGATTTTCAAAGTGAAATGCCATGTCCTGTGGTTCGGATTCCACGTAAAAAGGAGGTCCCGTGGCTTATGATGTCGCGATTAGCGGTCACGTAAAACTACAATCTTCCTTCCTTCCTTCCTTCCTTCCTTTAATGATCATGCTACTATTGCTTGGCGCATTACAACTTATACGTGTACCTAGGAAATAGGAAGTTAAAACAGTGGGAGTTCTACATATTTTGTTTCAAACCTGGAACGACATCACTGATAGGCTTCACCCTATAACTTCGCTGACTAATCACAGCTCTTGGTGCAATGAGGTTTCGTCAGAATAGCCGATTAGGAAGCTGTATCCTTCTCCAATGCTAAAAGTGAACTAGAAATTGCAATCTCGCTGCCGGGTGACGGCAATAGCGAGGAGGCGGAAATAAATAAAGCTGAGCTGACCTTGACTCCTAGCAGCACGCGATTGCTCCCGGCCACCTCCCGTGCTGCGCTGCTTAAACGTTGCCCTCACTCTTCTACCCTCTTGTTAGAGTATAAAATGCAACATAATGTGATGTTTCGCGCTTGGCCATACTGTAAATAAATAAAACGACCTTTCATTTCTTTTCCTCTTTTACTCTTTCTAATCCTTTCAACCTCCGTGGCTTAGGCGGCAGCACGCCGGCCTCTCACCGCTGGGTCTGTGGTTCAAATCCCGTCACTCCATGTGAGATTTGTGCTGGACAAAGCGGAGGCAGACAGGTTTTTCTCCGGGTAATCCGGTTTTCCCTGTCACAAATTTCATTCCAGCAACACTCTCCACTGTCATTTAATTTCATCTGTCATGGATTTAATCATTGCCCCAGGGGAGTGCGACAGGCTTCGGCAGCCGGAACAGTTCATACCCTCGCCACTAGATGGGGGCTTCATTCATTCCATTCCTTGCCCCGGTCGGTCGACTTGAAGCAGGCTGTAATATATCAATTTAGTTGTATTAGGGTTTACGGGTACTTGGGGTCGTAGTTGTTGTGGCACAATTAGGGAATCTTTCCTCCTACAAAAATAAACTCTCTCCGTCTTGGACACACCTCCTTCTTGTCTGATACCGATTATTTATATTTATTTATCTCATATTCCACAATTGTAATTTCTTCTTCTATATTTTTGTTTAAAACAAGCCTTCATACATCCATTATCATCTAAAACATAACCCAATCTTCCTTCTCAGCCGCACCCTCCAAGCCCATACTTTTTCCTTCTTCCTTCATTTGCAATAATCAGACCTAACATTGTAAAAGCCAAGAGTAAAAAAAAAGATATATAAAAAACAAAACAGCATCAAAAATAGAAATAAAGAATACAGATGTGTCACTATGATTCATGGCCCCCTCCCACGTCACTACTAGATCATTACAAGGAATACCATGGCTCAAAGCTCAATACTCCTTGCAATGATCTATCAGCCAAAAAGGTAGCCATGCTATAATCTTAACCTAAAATAATATACGGAAAATGAACAGTGACAAGCAGGCTGTGGATTTTAATTTTTCACTCTTTGTAATCCTTGCAATAGTGGATGATTACAAAATAAGTGGTCAATGCAAAGCTTATATCATAAATACAATAGATGGCTGATGACGTCACATTGGTGAAACCAACATCTCGATCAGCCGACTAAAGGGAACTGCCGGGAACTGCGGATAGTTTGGAGCACTGAAATACTACACGTAATGATAGAATTGGGCTATTCTATTCTATTCATTACCGTACTAAGCCAGAATGGTGTATTACTGTGCAGCGTATGGATGTAACGAGACGTTTAGAAAAGGATCGGGCATTTCTTTCCATCGATTGGCCTAAGTTAATTCATTGTAAAATAACCCTAACATTCTTGACTTTTCATTTATTACAAATTATTTAAATTTATCCTATCCTTTACTCCACTGAACAGGCCTATGAAGCAAAATTAGGACCATCACAACATCAAAGAACCTTCCTTTTCAATCATGTTCAGTGTCAAATTGCAGGTTATGCTACTGATGTGACGATGTAGTCTTTGGTAATAAATACGCTGAGTGCGTTTGGTTGAGGAAATTTTCATATTCTATTTAAAATGTATGCAGCTCTAAATTAGTCAATTCTTCGTAGAATTTCAAAGTTCTGGGTTATTTTTGCGAAGGTTTCTATGATTCATGGAAAATGGAATTTAAAAGGAAACAGTTCATTGCTTGTAATGTTTTCCTTTGTAGAAAATGTAATGCATAGTTAAAAAGCAACACTTATTAAATCAATAGACTTTCTTATTTCCATTTGCCCATGTTTTGTTTACTTTCATAAAATACTGAAGTGGAAAGTAACGCTGAATAAGAGCTAATCGTACGATAACATTTTGTAAAGTGATGTACTGAAATTGGCCAAAATACATTATTTAATGATGAAAAATAAATTAGGAAATGATGTAGTAATAGATTGAACTTGTTTGGAGCTCTCGGGCGTACAATCAAAAATGGCCAGCTACACAAACACAATTCTGTTCAAAAATCAGTAGGCCTCATTCAGAATTGGATTTGTTATTAATTATTTACAAGAGGGGAACCTGGATGTATGAATATTACGGAACACGACAGCCACTTTTTACACAAACATAATTCTGTTCAAAATCAGTAGGCCTAATTCAGAATTGGATTTGTTATTAATTATTTACAAGAGGGGATCCTGGATGTATAAATATTATGGAACACGACAGCCACTTTTAACACCAAATATGTTACATTATTAACATTTGCTACCTTCCGGTAAGTAAAGAAACATGCGATGCTTTTCCCAATGTCGTATAAATTACGAAAATGTGTGTTTAAACCCTCATTAAAAATCATTTCCCCACCTACTCCTATCACCTTCCATTACGAGTTCCTCTGTTTATCCTTTAGTCAGCTGATCGAGATGTTGGTTTCACGTCACAGTACAGGCGCAGTGTGGCAATGCGCACTCTATTGTATTTATGCTCGAAGATGCAAAGAGACTGTTTGCACCACGCGCACCTTGCAACACTTTGCTTTGTATACATATGGCAAGTCTTTCGGATAGCACCATCCTTTAAGCAAAGCTGCCTGGTGGCCGGGGTTCAAGGTCAGCGTTACATCTTCCCACCTCCTCGCTCATGCCATCGCCTGCTAGTTTTTTAGCGTTCAAAATTGAAAGTGGCCCGTCCGGTTTTCACTACGTCATTGTACAACTTTGTAGGAATATTGTTTACTAAATTTCAACCAGATTAGAATTTTACACTGCAATCCGTTCCCTTGTAATTGCAATATATTCAGAAACTGCCACAACGAATTTTGTAGTCTCACGTTGCCAAGAAAAGCGACCGAGTAGTGTCGATTTAATCAATCGATAAAGAATATTTTTCAGCACAATACAGAGGTGAAAGCTGAAATGGTGCACATTATGATTGGGGCTCGGATGTTTAGGAAAATCATATCCCCCCCCCCCCCCTCTATATTCACGTCCGATTGTTTTCTGATGCAAATCAAGTGGTTATTCCCACAATACAGGGTCATCGAAAAATAATACCTACATTTCAAAAAATTATAGCACCGAAACCCTTTATGTTAAACGTGTAATTCTTTCACTGAACGCCAGCTGGTTAAAGTAAGTTTTGTTTGGGTGGAGACGTGACCTTGCTATGCGCACACTAGATGCGCAGTAGCCAAGGTCGGGTGGGGGCGTGCGCGACAATGAAGTCCTGACCTAACTACGTTGGATTCTTTTTTCTGGGAGTACATTAAAAACATTGTGTATGCATAAAAAATTCGGGATTTGGAGCACCTGCGGGAGCCAATTTCTGCTGCCATCTTGACAGTTACTCCTGAAATGATTGCACGTACCAATCCAGCCATTGGGAAAGCGTGCGTTCAATGCTGATGTTGGTGGTCGGCCTAGCCTAGATTTTTTTCCTCTACAGTCCCTGTTCCCTTAAACTGATTAAACCATCGAATGACAGCTTTGTGATCAGGTGCAGTTTGTCGGGCGGTGCAGTCATTGGCGCGCGCGCCCCCGGCCGACCTTGGCTACTGCACATATAGGGTGCGCATAGCAAGGTCACGTCCCCTCCAAAACAAAACTTACTTTAACCGTCTGGCGTTCAGTGAAAGAATTACACGTTTAACATAAAGGGTTTCGGTGCTATAATTTTTTGAAATGTTGGCATGATTTTTCGATGACCCTGTATAGTGGTTTTTATTTGTCATATAAATGCATATTTCGAATATTCGTTTAACCATTAGGTGATATTTTGAGCATTTTTGGTTAAGAAAGTCATATTTCGGTAGTTTGACAGCAGAAGTAGGTGTGCAATCACCCTCAACTTACCGAACGGGAACAAGTGTTTACAGAAATAGACTGTAAAGGGCAGTCCTACCTTGAGTTACCAGCTCACTGGGACTTTCTGTACCATACAAATAAATAAATTTCTACGGACATTTACTACGAATGGATGAAGGCAGGCTGACCAAAAGGATCTTCAGCTACATCATGGGGTTAAAGGTTACATTTAAATGGGTAGATGAGGTGAAGAGGGATGCAGCGGAAGTTGGAATTACTCCACCGATGGCCCACGATAGAAGAGAGTTCCGCAGTCGAGTTGACGGAGTAAAATCATTTCAAGACAAACCACAAAGCAGGAGGACCAAACGGACCATTTCCGAGGAGGAGAGAAAACAAAGAAGTGACAGGATGAAGAAGTTCTGGGAAGAGAAGAGAAAGAAAGCCAATAAGTCTTGAGTTCCTTGCGGTCCATAGTTGGCCACATTCGATTAAAAAAGGAACCTCTTAAACATCTATATTTAGAAAATTAGTTTGAAAATAGGAATAAAGAACTTAGTTAACAATTTACTCTCGAAGGGATTGTCGCTTGGATTTAAAATTAAAACAAGATGTTCAGCAAAGAACATATAGCCTACTTTCTCCAAAATGTATGGGTATCTTTATGACTCTTTGTCCTCATCCCTAAAACAATCACCCCAACCACAATGTATTGTTTGTTTTCTTTTATATTGATAATAAGCCAGTAAGTGTCAAGATCAATATTATATACATTATGATGATTGAATAACAAAACTACTAACTTATTGTAATGCATTCACGTCCGTTAATCTCTATATTAAGCCAGCCTGCAAAATTAAGAATCTTCCGCCCCAATCATCTTCCGCCCCAATCACAGTAGGTGGTGCTGCGACCTATCAGTGAATTAATCTTTATCTTGTACGCCTATGCACTGCCATCGTAATGTACTACGATGGCAGTGTTCTATGGGTGTTGAATGAGTAGGCAGTTTAAAGTAGCCAAGAGGGAGGCGATCCAGCTGGCAGTGTTTAAAGGTATTCGGAGCGCGATCGTGGCTAATAGTTGAACTACCAGTATTACAAAATTGCCATACTTCAGGAGGCCAGCTCAGGCATTTACACAGCGTTATGTTTGGAACAATATTACCCACATAACCCACAAGAGGACAGCACCGTACAGAGGCATTAAGAAGGCTGTGGTTAATGACAACGTGTATCTAGTTCTTCTATTCTCCTTTTTCTAATGTCTTCTGTTTATGTGCGATGCTGGGACTGTGATTTTATTAATATACGAGTGTATACTTTATCCTCTCCTTTGAGCTAAATGACATTTTATTCAGTATCTGTGGGAAAAGCTCGTGCACATCATTTGTAAAAGAATTCAAGAAAAAAAAAACTAACTGTAGCAGTATTCGATCCCCAGTCAACTGCGTGTCAGACTAACATGCTAGCCCAGAGCTAACCGTATCCATGACGTCAGGTGTTCTTAACTGACATATTAGATACAAACTGTTGGCAAATAATGACTTTAAATAAACGATTTCTTCACTGCAGTACATCTTCATTAAAGATCATTTCATACAAAGTTTATATTATTGTATCAGTACGGTATATCACATACAACATACTAAAACTACTGAAATATAAGACAGGCACATGAGGACAGCTGCCATCTTGTCGTGTGACACAAACGGCTCAGCTCTTTTCAGCCACTCATACTGTATAATATTATAATATTAAATTATAATAAATAACGGATCACGACCTTCAGGAAAGCTTAAACCCCCCTAGGCTCGATAATCGGAATTGGTGGGTCTTAAGCTATTTATTAAAATGGTTGCATAATTCACACGGCCGCCATCCTGAAATAGCATGGCCGATGACCTTGAATTTTGGGTGAAAGACGCGTCCTATATAAAGGTATGTTGTCACCAAATTTGGTAGAGATCGGATGATTAGTTTAGCCGTAATTTGATTTTACGTTTTGAACATTTGAGTGGCCGCCATTCTGTTTTGGTAAAGATGGCGGCGATATAAAGTATGACACTGAGGTGTCCTTTACTAGTGCTACCTCTGTACCAAATTTCGTTCAATTCGGTTTCACCGTGTTCGAATTGATAGGGGGGGACAGACATTCAGAGTACACACACTCACACACACACACACACACAGACACACACACACACACACACACACACACAGACTCACACACACACATACACACACACACACAGACACACACACACACATACACACACACAGACAGACACACTTTTTTCGCCCTGTGTTGATCTCATAAGTCTACTTTCATTTTTTGCAAAAATCGAAAGTAGGCTAAAAACGGCCATATTTAATTCATGGTATATTGGCTTTCACGGCCGGTGAATTAAAACTCAGCAATTCTTCTAGGTTTGTGCCAATTCCTCTGTGGGGTTTCGCCTAGGACACCAAGCTTTATATAATGAGAGGTAGCGCACAGTTCGCTACTCCAGTTGGGGTCCGAGCGGTAACACCAAGAGCCCGCTGATGAGCCAGCTTGGTGTCCTAGGCAAAACCCCACACAGGATACGGCACAACCCTAGAAGAATTGCCGAGTTTGACATTTAAATCAGTCATTTTCAGGTCATATTTTGACATTTTTGAGTCATATTTCGTCATTAGCCTACTTTCGATTTTTGCAACAAAAAAAAATGAAAGTAGGCTTATGAGATCTACACAGGGCGAAAAATTGTGTGTCTGTCTGTGTGTGTGTGTGTGTGTGTGTGTGTGTGTGTGACTGTGTGTACTCTGAATGGCTGTCCCCCCCCCCTATCAATTTGAACATGGTGAAACCGAATTGAACGAAATTTGGTAAAGAGGTAGAAATAGCAAGGGACACCTCAGTGTCCTGTTTTATACCGCCGCCATCTTGACGGAAACGTAATGGTGGCCACCCAAATGTTCAAAGCTTAAATCAAACTACGACTAACCTATTCATCAGATCTCTAGCAAATTTTGCAACAATATATATCCATATGGCGAGCGTCTTTCGACTAAACTGCAAGGTCATCAGCTCAATAGTTTGCAGATGGAGGCCATGTATGTGTGCGAATCGATTCCCCCTATCAATTCAAACCTGGTGAAACCGAATTGAAGGGAATTCGGTACAGAGGTAACACTAGCAAAGGGCACTCCAGAGTCATGTTGTATATCACCGCCATCTTGATGAAAACGAAATGGCGGCCACCCAAATGTTAAAAGCTTATATCAAACTACGACTAACCTAATCATCCGATCTCTACCAAATTTTGCAACAACATATATCCATATGGCGAGCGTATTTCGTTTAAACTAAGAGGTCATCAGCACAATACTTTGCGGATGGTGGCCAAGTATGTGTGCAAATCGATTCCCCCTATGTTTTCAAACACGTTGAAACAGAATTGAACGAAATTTGGTACAGAGGCAGCTCTAGCAAAGGGCACCTCAGTGTCATGTTTTATATCGCCGCCATCTTGACGAAAACGTAATGGTGGCCACCCAAATGTTAAAAGCTTAAATCAAATTACGACGAACCTAATCATTTGATCTCTACCAAATTTTGCAACAACATACCTTTTTGTGTGAAGCATCTTTTGATTGAACTACAAGGTCGTCAGCTCAATAGTTTGCAGATAGCGGCCATGTATGTGTGCAAATCGATTCCCCATATCATTTCCAACACGGTGAAACCGAATTGAATGAAATGTTTTACAGAGGTAGCACTAGCAAAGGACACCACATATTCATGTTTAATATCCGTATAGCACGTTGTATGTCAACAAGCTTCTACAACTATCAGTAAATAATACTCCTTAAAAAGGACAAAGAGTTATAACAATACCCATGCATTTAGGAGAAAGTAGGCTATATGTTCTTAACTGAACATCTTGCTTCTAAGGTCATATTTGTTTGCATATTCGGGCTATTTTTATGTCTTAAACATCCGAGGCCTAGTTATGCCACTGAAGCATTAAATGAGCGTTATCTGCTATGGCGTACAGGTTTAGCAACAGGAGTCACGACCTTGCTCTAGAGACGTTGCAAATACGACCGCAGTGAGGACACAGCACATCATACGTCACTGGGAGACAAACCAGAAATAATTGCAACAGTTAACTGTGATTGCTGCCCATGTACCAGCGCAAGGTCACGTACTTCAGTTAAGTACCTCTGGCTCAATTCTAGCAACTGGCACGTGAGGTCGAGTTGACCTTCCAGCACATTAAACACAGGCTAGGGCTGTACACATTCCAAGTATTCGAACATTTGAATTTGTAATATTTTTCATCCAATTTTAATTTTTAACAGATAGTTCCGTGAAGAACTAGAGCCTATTTTCATATATCCTACTTATGTTAATTGCCACTATCAACACACAAAATTTCAGTTTGATTGCTGTAATAGATTCGTAGATATTGAGAACCGTCAAAATATTTCGGATGGTCGTCATGTTGGATTGTTATATGTATAGGCCATAGAGTCATGTACCATTAAAGGAAATTATTGCGTAGGTTCATTATTCAAACTTTTACTTCGATCGCAAGATTACGACATAAGAAATAAAAACTTAATTTTAAAATTCGTACAGCCACCATCTTGTTGTTATGTAAACAATTGAACTAAATTACATACCAGTGCATTACAATGTGTATAAACATTTGCTGTACCAAGTTTCATTGCGTTTGAATCATTAAATCGTAAGAAAAGTCTATTTAAAACTTTCAACTTCGCTTGGCCACCATGTTCGTTTTGTAGTTAACCGGTTTTTGAAAGTCTCATAGATGAACTTCCAGTAGTACAATTTATCTCCGTACAAAAGTTCAGCGTGATGCCGGTAATAATTTCAGAGATATAGAATGCCGGTGAAATATTTCGCACAGCCGTCAACTTGAGGTTATGTAAACGAAGTTAGATGTCGGTGCATTACAATGTGTATAAACATATACCGTACCAAGTTTCATTGCGTTTGGTTGGTTAACACGCGAGAAATGTCTATTTAAAGTCGCAACTTCGCTTGGCCGCCATGTTGGTTTTGTAGTTACCAGGTTTTCAAAAGTTACATAAGTGAACTTCTAGTAGTGCCCTTTATCACCGTACATAATTCCAGGGTGATATCGGTAATAGTTTCGGAGATATCGAATGCTGGTGAAATATTTCGCACTGCCGCCATATTGGATCGGTGAGTTGTAACACAATTTGAAGGGCACGGTCGAGGTCGTCCGGAATAGTGCTATGAACTTACCAAATTTCATTGAAATCGCTCCAGCCGTTTAGATTTTATTAGGGGGGAGGGGACACACATACGCACACACAGACACACGGAAAAAGGGTGATCTCATAAGCCTATTTTTTCATAAATGAAAATAGTCTTATGAGGTCGCCTTTTGTCCGTGTGTGTGTTTTCAGGTCAGCGACTTCGTCTTGATCGGCATCACGATGCGGTTGGACCAAGTATTGTTTTTTCATCTATGTACTGTAACCGAAGGGCAAAATTTGAATGTAATTTTGAAGCATTTAAGGCAGAAAGTTATCAATATATTCTTTCGCTACTGGTAGAATATTGCCAGCTCAGAGTACAGTGTAGAGATGGGAAGGCGCACCCACCCCAGGACAATAGAGCACAGGTACGCACAAGCCCTTTTCCTAGAAGACTTGGCCAGCTCCATCTCATTGTTTGTGCTGGAGACTTATTGTACGTTAGTCACTGAAAATTCATGATACCAGTGCTGCAGGATGGGCCAGCGTGGGTTGTATAACCAAGGTACATGACCCAGGACAATGGAAAGCTGCGCGAATAAATGTAATTGGAAAACTAGATGATGAAAATTTATAAGGAAAGAAGAGCTGTATTCAGGAAAAGAAACTGTTTTCTTTGGTGCAAGAAAAACTCATAACTTTGGTAAGACACCGGAGATAGCACTCGGTATTGGTGGATTTTTAAGTTCGCAGGCGCAGCGATCTACGATACGGCACGAAACTCAGCCTGGTGGGGGGTGTAGACGACGCTACCTGGGACTATTTGCTAGCGTCATGATGCAATGGCATATGAAGAGTCTCCCCACGATCGAATCCTAATCAGAACTGGATATTCGGTACCTGCCCATTTAAAGTGACAATATGAGATATCGCTCGTGAATCTGCGTCCATTTCCTGAGGAGCGGATTCTTTGGCGGCAATATGTCCATTGTGTACCAACGGCCTGCCGATATAAGCCCAGAGCACGAAGAGCGGGGGTTCTTTTTCTTGTATAGACTTCATGCGACGGACTGTTGAGGTCGGGTCGGTCATGTATACCAGCCGCGAGCTGGAGCCGCGAAGTACTTGTGTTTGAAATATCATGCATTAAGTGATACTGGTTAGAGTCTTTACGCCGATAGGGAAATAGGGTGTTTGATATCTCACCCAGTGCTATACTTGCTGCCGCGATAGCGACAAGTTCACGGGGGTACTGGAGGATCCCCGCTGGTTGCCGAAGTACGGGACCGAGCGCTCGAAGCATTGACGTCACTAGTGTTGCCAGACGGACTCTCAAAGTTAACGCCTACGGAACTGTGGTTCGGTCCAGGTTAATCTTGTTTTAATTCCTGAGGGTGTGCCGAACAAATACGGTACGGGTCCACCAACGCGAGACCAAGTGAACGAGGTTCGGAGCCCGATAGGACAAGTCCCACCAGCAAGAAGTGATAGGGAAGAACATTTTTACTAGTGACTTCCGAGGTGTAAAAATATGTGTTATCAAATTCAGTGTAATTTCAGTGCATTTTCAGTGTAATTCCAGTGTATGTGGAAAATACCAGTGCTGCCTGTGTTGGAGGCAGATATCTGTGTGTGTGAATCCCAGCGCGTAAGAATGGGCAGGATTATGGAGTCCCGTTGGCGACTCCGCACCAAGGGCTAAGGTGGCCTTTGTGGGTCTGAGCGAACCCAGGACACCATGCAGACCACCTCACCTGGACGGCAGAAATGATGAGTATTGACTTTCAAATTATGGGTATATAACTTACGAAAGGGGGGCGGACAGTAATGTAGATTCAGTAGCTTGCGTGACGATGTTAGTCACAGTCATTATAGATGCGGGAGGCAAGTTATTTAACGGTCAGCATGTTCTAGTTAGGAGTTGTGTGTGTACTCACCATTATTAGTTTAATGCATGTCTTTGGGCTCAAATGGTACGAGTATGTCCATGTAGGTAAGAATGATTTGTGAGCCAGGGCACGTAAGATTAAATTCACGTGAAGTTTTGATGTTTTGTTCGTGTGGCATTTAATGTAATGATGTTAATGACTTTGACCATAGTTGGTTTATATTTGTTTATCGTGAGATTAATAAATTCCAGTGAGGATAGTTTTTCGCCACATAATGAGGTATATTGAGTGACCCTTTGCCCCTTTTACTTTCCTTGAGACCGGCGGGGTCGAACCAGTGCCCGGCGAGAGGCTACGAGTGTGTTATGGTGAGTTGTTCCCACAGGAGCGTGTGTGATATTTATGTGTGATGGGGATTGAGGTTGCCGGCGAGGTTAGCCGAGGATCGTACCACGTGCGATAGCCGTATGTTGATACGAGAGGCGTCGTGATGCACGTGATGGTACATTTGTTGTTGTTGTTTCTGTATGAGAGGGTCCATGCCTCATAACAGAGAAAGTTCAGTCACACACGCATGGGAAAATATATATGTGTTTTTCAGGAACACCATGAAGAAACACTGGTTCAATCCCCCCGCCGATGTACACCAGCATATTATAAATTTACCATTTGTATATTCGCATAATGTAGGCACAGTAGAGGTTTGTTTTGCTTTGACAGCTGCTCAGGTAGAGAGCTATTTATAGTTACGGCCGGCCCGCGCGAGCCATTGTGTAAGTAGGGCGAGTCTTTCTGTCTCGTTTTGGTCAAAGCTGTAATTACCGCATACCGTTGTTAGCTAATTAATTTAAGAGTGCATGTCGTTTTGCCATGCTGATTCGTATTTCTTTGCTTGTACTACTGTTCGTAAATAGTAGTTTTCTTTTGTTCATCCGGGTTCAGCCCGTGTTTATTTTGTAGTAATTTTGTCTTGTGCCTAGCCCCGTATACTTGGATATGATCCGCCCGCCCTAAATATCGTAGTTATATTAGCCCGACGTAGGTTGGGCCCCATTTGGTCCGAAGCCCGTCTATGAAAGGTACTCGTCATTATCTGGGTAAAATTGTCCTTGTTCCCTGCTAGAGTGTATATTTGTGTGACATAAAAATCAGAATAACACTATTTGTTTATAATAAAATCAGTAAGCGCAACTGCAGTTTGTTTTTGACCCAAATTCGTGTTAGAGGCAGTTGACAGTCAATTTAAAGTAGTTTTTGACCACCTCGCACAGCTGAGTAACGTGATTTAATGATTTAATGTAAATTCTATGGTTGAACTCAGCTGTTATTAAGGTTTCATCCTGTGGGATGAGGTTTGTTCTATTTTTTTAAAGAGGGGCGCACTGGGATATCACATATTCTTTGTTTTTTATATTTAAATTTTATGGTGTTGGTTTTTCTTTGTTGATGTCAGTCGGGTTTTTATTTGTTTTTTTTTCTGTAATTTCTTTCTGCCAGTTTTTTTTGTTGGAAATAAATTACGGAATCAGTAAGATGTGAGTGTACGCCATTTCTGTAATTGTTATACACCTGTTTCCTTCACTTTAGGCCTTTAAGTCAGTTACTATAACGAACGCACCACCCCCGAAATCAATTTATTTTATCCAGGCCTAAAGGATTGCCCTATCGGGTACAGTACACAACTGTATCTCAGTAGCGTCATCTATGCATTGCTATAGAAAGGAAGTTTAAAGATTTACGTGACCGTTAATCATGCGATCATGAGTCACGGGACCTCCTTTTTACGTGGAATCCGAACCACAGGACGTGGCATTTCACTTTTAAAATCTCACGTGCATTGACTAGGAATCGAACCCAGTCCACTTTGGTGAGAGGCCAACAGTTTGACCACTGCGACACCACGTCCCCCGCATTGCCTTAGAACACAAGTTCTTAGTTACGTATTGTTTGTTTTATATAAAGTTGAACACTGAACAGTGTAAAAGGCGACTTGGTGGTGTAGTTGGTAGCAAGCTGAGCTTCTATGCCCAAGATCACGGGTTCAAACCCTGCGGAAGTCGTTGGAGTTTTAAAAAGCGTTAAAATCCCTCAGTATGCCCTCCTTCAGAGGGGAAGTAAATCTGGCGGTCCCATGTCATAGATTTATGGCATATAAAGGCATCTTACACTAACTACAATATTGTGTGAAGCTAAATTTGTAGGTTAGATTGATTAACGCTCTATTAAGTTCCAACGTTCGTCGCCAGGTGCCAGTTGCGGTGGCATCTAGTAGCCAAATTCACAACTAGATGCCTTTGACAGTTGAATTTGGTAGCAAAAGTAGGAACTACTTGAAATTGATCGTCTGCAGACCTTTCCTGAATTACAGATAACACACGCTAATACAGTCATCACAATTAACACCGGTTATCGGACAAGTACTAGGGTACACACACCCAAAGTTCACGGGGCTACATGACCGCGTTGTCGTAGCCCCTGAACTGAGGAACCAACCAACCGAACAGTGTAAAAATGATGGCGAAAGGAAACGTGCGGAGAAAGAAGAGAATGGGTTTCAAAACTCTATCCTCGACAGGTCATTCTACTCTACAACTACCAATTAAATGAAAATCCAGAGCCTGCTTCCAGTCGACCGATCGGGTCAGGGAGTGGAATGAATGAAGCCCCATCTACCGGCGAGGATATGAACTGTGCCGGCTGCCGAAGCCTGTCGCACTCCCCTGGGGCAATGATTAAATGAATGACAAATGAAATGAAATGCTAGTGGTGAGTGTTGCTGGAATGAAATTGTGACAGGGAAAACCGGAGTACCCGGAGAAAAACCTGTCTGCCTCTGCTTTGTCCAACACAAATCTCACATTGAGTGACCGGGATTTGAACCACGGACCAAGCGGTGAAAGGCCAGCGTGCTGCCGCCTAAGCCACGGAGGCTCTACAACTAACAATAAAATTAATTCAAATACGCCTAGAATTCATAAAATCGTAAACATATCTGTAAGTCTATGGTTTCCCTAGTATAGGAGGAAATGTACGAGGTAGTTACTTTTACCAAACGGTTTCAGTGTTTGCTGACCTGGTGTATCGTATGTTCCAGACGAATGTGGTGCACTCTGGGTGTCTCTGACGGTGTCTCCACTCATCACCACAGTTCCCCCACGCTCCCTACATCTCTCCTGGGGGAATGCTAACCCTCAGCCCGGGGACTGGGTGGGACTGCTAAACGACAGGTAAGCTTTACTCATCATCATCATCATCATCATTGTACAGCTCCAGTTTCCCGGGTACTGTTTATGAGCCTCTTCCCCTTCAACCTGTCCATATACAACTTGTCATGGAAAAAATTACGAGCCTTACAGTAGTCGCATATGATTTGTAACATCTGACATAGAATAAACCTCACGTGAAATTGTTGATACATCGGTATTTTATACTATTATTGGCACAAATATTAATCTATTGTAAAAGGGAGTGCTTTATAGATATTGTAGTTTATAATACGGAACTCATTTTATTAGATGATGTGTAGCTTCCACCAGCACTAGCCTAAATAATGAATACGATATGGATCAACTAGATTAATAGACGCGACACCGCTCATAACCTTAAATTCCTTATAAATAGGCCAACTTGCGAGTAAATGCAATGTGCACAGCAGTAGATCATGAAAGGCTTGCCAGTTCCCGGGCCTCTTGATTCACAGATCAACACGTAATTTCATATGGATTCTTTTAAAATGAGTCATATTGATATGATAAATAGCGTTTAAAATGATAATCTGGTAGCAAAAATATATATCCCGTCCGGGATTCGAACCCAAGATCTCTAGATTCACAGTCAAAGACGCTAACACCACTGCTATTTCGACCACGCAAATATATTACACAAGATGGTACGTATTTTCACGTTCCAATAATACTGCATTACGGAATTAAGTTTCATTTATATTTTGCTTGTTTCGATAATGTTCCTGCGTGAAATTGAGTTTAAAATGCCTTATGTATAGGCCCTTCTTTTGAGTAAAGAGACTGTGTTCAGCAATAGTTTATGAAGGCTTGCCTAGTACCCGTATAAACACAATGATATATTATATTGATGACTGCATTACCGTTATGTGGGTTAATATTTGAATAGCCATTGTGGAGAAACATAATACCGGAATTGCCGACTACATACAATGTTTCATATTGAAGCATATAATCAGTTAAATGCTGATACGAAGACTTCAACTATGTGCCATGTACTTTGTGTTTCAAACAGTTGACATCAGAGTTCGCATGAGCGTTTACCGTCAGAATGACAGCGTTGATCACTTTTATCCAGTGATTGAAAAACAGACCCTTAAAAAAATCTTAATTGTTTTCAGTAAATACGATATAATGAATATTTTTAGATCAAAGAACGGCAACTTGAAGATGATTTATTGTAGGAATATTTGTAATGGCGCCTCCAAACCTTGAAGTAATCCGAGATATACATTCCACAAAAGCCTGGAGGGATACGATCCAGCTGGAAGTCTTACACACTTCCGTCCGATCCACTTCCGTCCCATTTTTCAAAATCACTCCCACAAAAATCCAGCAACCGAGTGGAAAGATATTACACATCAAAACGTCATCCACTGTCCATCCTCTGGTCGCTAGATCAACCTTGATCATGTCCATCCATCACGTTCTAGGTCTTCCTACAAGCCTTTTTCCATTCACCTGTCTTTCCAAATTTATTCTGGCTGATCTTGTAGGCTCCATCCTCACCACATGCCCGTACCATCGTAGTCTAGATGTGCTGACTTACAGTAGTACAGGACAGCTGCACAGAAAAAAACAACTTTTGTTCCAAAAACTGTGCTATGGTTGGCTTTTTGTAAATCGTTAGAAAAGCACAAAAAAAGCTTAACTCTGAATTTTAGAATAATTTGCACTATCATTTTGTCGGAAAACTCAAAAAAACATTAAAAAGCGTTTTTCTCTGAATCGACGTATTTTAAAGAAACGTTTTTAAACAAAAAATGCAGAGGACATTGTCACCTACAATTCGTCTCATTGTGGTCATGTCATACGTTATGAAATGCAGAAGCTAGGTGGCACCAAAGTTTTCAAAAAAGTGTTATTTCACTTTTTGTCCTAGAAAAAATGTTTTGTTCACAAAAGAGCGAATCAGAAATTTGTTTACAGTCTGTTGGTAATTTCTCTACTGACAAAATTATCACTGGAAATTACACTTCCAAAGTAAGGAAAACTGTCCACACACTCCAATTGGTGGTCTGCTAATTTAACACTTGCTGGACGCCCATCTCTGTTGACTGCCATCACCAGAGCCGGATTAAGGTAAAATGAGGTCCAAGTCCCTCAGATTTTTGGGGCCCCTTTATTTTTTCAAATAATTTTTATTTTTTAGCACCTGTACATTGAATAAAGTGTATGCAAGAGTTTTTTTTCTCAAGATGAATAATACACGTTTTATTAAATCATATATACATAATACATACATTTCAATTGAAACGATCATCATTATTTGAAAACATTTCAGATGATTTGATGAACAATTTAACAAATCATACTATTTTTTACTACTGTAAAATATAATCAAAATATTTTTTCTTCCAGTTTTTTCGGTCAATGAAATCTTCTACAATGTCATCAAAATCAATTTCCCGCAGAACATCTGACTCGATATACATTAAACTTAGCATGTCTAATCGTTCTTGTGACATGATACTTCTTGGCGCACTTTTGATCCGTTTCAACTTTGAAAACGAGCGCTCCGCAGAACAATTCGTTATCATGAGGGTCAGGAAAATGCGAAAAGCAATTTCAACGTTCGGAAAAACAGACTCAAGCTTGTCTCGAATAAGAATTTCGTAAAGTTAGAATGAGTGAACTCAGTTTTTAAAGGACATTGTAATTTAACATAATGCTGGAACTGTCTCAGTTTCGGATAATTTTTTTCTAAATCTTCGGAATAAAATTGAACTAAATTAGAAATTGCTTGGGGGCCCTAGGCCTGGGCCTTGTCGGGCCTAGTGGGTAATCTAGCACTGGCCATCACCACTGTTTTGGTCTCGCTGACGTTGAGGTTATATTCCTGGAACTGGGATTTCCATACATTGAGTCTGGTCGGTACTGTTTCACCCCAAATCATGATGTCATCAGCAAAGGCCACTGCATGCAATTTACCTAACTTATGCTCTACTAAACATTGTTATTAATGCTGCCAATGGCCATTTATTTTATTTCCAGGACGGACCAGGGAAGGGAGTTTGGAGGGAAATCGGCCGTGGACCTATTGAAAGAACCGTCTCGGCATTTGCCTGGTGGTGAAATTGGGAAACCACGAAAACCATTTACAGGATGGCCGACTAGTCCCTTTGTCTAAGTACTAGGCAAGCTGTTAGTATGGGACCGATGGCTTCAGTTTTGTTTCGGCACTTTCGACATGAATATGTTGACGTTTTGTCTTTGATGATGCACTCTTCAGAGCTAACATTCACTCCATATTGTCCAGGCTTGCAAGGCGGTCTCATAGTTCTATATTTGTCCACAGCTCAGCACTTCAGTCACCCTTGCTTCGGATGTTATGGAGGAATCTTCAGGACTGCTGGACACTCGATGGCAAGCCGCAATACACAAATCTTCAAAGCTACCATTCACTCCTCAATGCTTGAGCTTCAGAGAGGTCTCATAATTTTATATTTGACCACAGCTTGGTGCTGGAGTCACCACTTGCCTTGGCAGTCGTGGTGGTATCTTCAGGACTGCTGGATAGTAGATGACAAGTCCCAATATTCAACTCTTCAGAGCTACAATTCACTCCTCAGTGCCTGAACTTCAAAGCGGGCTCATATATCTATAATTGTCCACAGCTCAGTGCTGCAGTCACCACTTGCCTTGGCAGTCGTCGTGGTTTCTTCAGGACTGCTGGATAGTAGATGGCAAGTCCCAATACTCAACTCTTCAGAGCTATCATTCACTCCACAGTGTCTGGGCTTCAGGGCGGTCTCATAACTCTATATTTGTCCACAGCTCAGCGCTGGAGTCACCACTTGCCTCGGTAGTCGTGGTGGTACCTTCAGGACTGCTGGATAGTAGATGGCAAGTCCCAATACTCAACTCTTCAGAGCTATCATTCACTCCACAGTGTCTGGACTTCAGGGCGGTCTCATAACTCTATATTTGTCCACAGCTCAGCGCTGGAGTCACCACTTGCCTCGGCAGTCGTGGTGGTACCTTCAGGACTGCTGGATAGTAGATGGCAAGTCCCAATACTCAACTCTTCAGAGCTATCATTCACTCCACAGTGTCTGGGCTTCAGGATGCTCTCATAACTCTATATTTGTCCACAGCTTAGCGCTGGAGTCACCCCTTGCTTCGGTTGCTGTGGTGGAATCTTCAGGAGTGCTGGACACTCGATGGCAAGCCCCAATACTCAACTCTTCACAGCTACCATTCACTCCTCAATGTCTAGGCTTCTGGGCGGTCTATGTCCGGGACAACGCTACGGTCATCACCTCTACTTGTCTCGGCACGCAGCCTACTTGGATGGAAGAGATGAAGGCTGACCTCACTTCTAAAAGATTGTGGGATATATTCATCCCTGGAACTCACGACTCTGGCTCACATAACGCGTACAAGCCTGGGGAGATTGAGACGATTGTAAAGAAATATTCCATCACTCAGGTACGTTTACATAGCCTCCGTAGTTTCTTGTTCCTTCATGCAAGAGCACCCCTCAAGTTAGGTTGTTGCTTCATTTTAGGGGTTTTGGTTATCTTATATACTTACTTACTTAGTTGGCCACACGAAGCGAGTCTCACTCTTTAGCCTCTTCCATTGCTTTCTGTCTCCGGCTATATTCTCGTTGGCTCCCAGGGCCTCCAGGTCTTTCCTGACTCCAACCTGCCATCTCAACTTTGGTCTACCGAGGGGTCTTTTCCTTGTGGATTTCCTTCTAGCACTCTTTTTACCAGCCCTTGTTCCCTTCTCAGTACATGTCCCAGCCATTCTATTCTTCTGCTCCTTATTACTGCTATCAAATCCGGTTCGATATACAGTGAGTGAATTTCTGTGTTTATTCTTCTTATCTTTATCTGCCTTTATCTTATATAGTTGATTTTATTATTATGTTCCAGTCAACATTGACTCAACGACTTGTTCGTTTTTGAATGATAATTTTTTAGTTTTTCCGTAGGCCTAATTTTTGTTTATTTTTGTAATTATTATTTTTAATTAATTTTTTGTTTTATTAATTTTCGGTCTTTTCAAATTTAGGTGTCCACCTTTAAATTTTGAATTCAATTCCAAATTTGTATTCTTTAATCTGTGTTAAGAGGGGCAGATGACCTCGTAGACAGGAAACGGCAGCATTCCTCCGCGGCTGATACGGAACGGAAGCATTAGAAAAAGTCTCACTTTCTCGGTGCGGTGTTGCCAATTTGCCTCGTTAAAAATTTAACGTCGCATAGATTGTTAACGGTTCGTTGCCGGCCATAAGTGTCCTATCTCAAGTTGCTTCAGATAAGGGCCGGAATCTCTGGCTTCAGTTTGTCGACGTAATTTTGCGACACCCTGTATACATTGTTATGGACTATTGTAAAAGGAGAACACAAAGGAATGACAAGTTTTACTCGCCAAGCGAGCATCATCAGATCCAAATTAACAAGACAAATAGCTCAACAAAGCACTACCAAACCTACAGTGACACCCACAGATAGTCTCAGCCCTGCAAAAACAATAAATCAAAGTCTGTCAGTAACTTAGTAAATGGGGTAATTATTAATGATAAATATTAAAGTATTAAGCACTGGAAATCATAGATTAGTTTGGGGAAGGAAGATTGTTTTGGTTGATGGGATCGTCATTTCTAAGTTTTGCAATATTAAAATAAACAGGCCTAGTTCTTTTTAGCCTATTTTCAATTTTGAAAAAAAAATAGGCTTATGAGATCACCTTTTGTCCGTGTGTGTGTGTGTGATTCGTGTGTGTGTCCCCCCTAATAAAATCTAAACGGCTGGAGCGATTTCAATGAAACTCAGTAAGTTCATAGCACTATTCCGGGCGACCTCGACCGTGGCCTTCAAATTTTGTTACGACTCACCAATCCAACATGGCGGCTGTGCGAAATATTTCACCAGCATTCAATATCTCCGAAACGATTACCGATATTACCCTGACATCATGTATGGTGATAAAGGGAACTACTATAAGTTCACTTATGTGATCTTTGAAAACCTGGTAACTACAAAACCAACATGGCGGCCAAGCGAAGTTGCGACTTTTAAATAGACGTTTTCTCGCGATTTATACAACCAAACGCAATGAAACTTGGTACAGTATATGTTTATATACATTGTAATGCACCGACAACTAACTTCGTTCATTTGTTTACATAACCACAAGATGGCGGATGTGCGAAATATTTCACCGGCATTCTGTATCTCTGAAACTATTAGCGGTATCTCCCTGAAGTTTTGTACGGAGATAAGGGGCACTATTGGAAGTCCATTTATACGACTTTAAAAAACCGGTTATATACAAAACAAACATGGCGGCCAAGCGAATTGGAAAATTTGAAATAAACCTTTCTCGCGATTTAATGCTCCAAACGCACTGAAATCTGGTACAGGAAATATTTATACACATTGTAATGCACTGGTATCTAATTTAGTTCAATTGTTTACATAACCTCAAGATGGCGGCTGTGCGAATTTTAAAAATAAGTTTTTATTTCTTGTGATGTAGTCATGCGATCGAAGTGAAAGTTTGAATAATGAACCTACCCAAACATTATCCTATAATGGTACATGCCTCTATGGCCTATACATTTAACAATCCAACATGGCGACCATCCGAAATATTTAGACGGCTCTCAATATCTACGAATCTATTGTAGCAATCAAACTAAATTTTTTATTGTTCATAGGGGCTATGAACTCAAGTTCACTTATAGGACTTTAAATAACCTGGTGATCACAAATCCAACATGGCGGCGATGCGAAGTATAAATAATCACATGGACGTTTATCGCAATTTAACCATCCGAGAGCAGTGAAACTTGGTACAGTAAATCCTTATACGAATGGTAATCCACTAGCGTCTAATTTATTTCAATTGTTTCCATAACCTAAAGATGGCAGCTGTGCGAAATTTTAAAATCTCCTTGTAACTTCTAGTGTCCTAATTATGCGATTCAAGTTTGAATACTACACGTACACAATAATCTGCATGTAACAGTACATAACTCTAGGACCTACATATATAAAATCCAACATGGCGACCATCCGAATTATTTAGTCGGTTCTCAATATCTACGAATCTATTACAGCAATCAAACTGAAATTGTGTATGTTGATAGTTGCAATAAGTGGGCTATATGAAAATAGGCTGTATAGTTCTTCACGGAACTACTTGTTTTTGGCCTGTTTGCCATCTCTTGATGAAATTAGTACATTTGCATTTGTCTGTTGGCACAGGCTAGAGTAAAATGTAGCTTTTCACCAATGTCTCAGTCTCACTCTTGGCTGGGATTATATGGAAGCTACTGAGGTATGGGTGGTGCTTAGTAATGACTAGGGTTTGGAAGTTCAAGACATAAAGAAGTATATGCGCTAAAAACTATGACATCATATTGAAAGGCGGAAGCGCACTATCGTCATGTTCCGTGACCTCATGCGTACAGTGTCGCAATCTAACGTGTCCAGAAAGATGTGCTAAAAGACGTCCGTAGAGGAGCGCCTTCTTGGAATCAGGTCATCTAAACCTGCTATTTGCCTGTTCCGGGAAAAGAAAGAAAATTATATCTACTACACTATTAGGAAATCCTGTGTTCGAAACTCGACGCAGATAACACGTACCTTGTTATCGACGCCTCAATTTAAACAAAAATCCTGAAATTATAACCAAATATGACCAAAACAATAAAAATGGTCGAAATATGCATTTATAGGCAACATCAAATCGCTTTAAACGTGGTCAGGGACCCGTCATTCAAACTTATTTTACAGATATCGGGTAAAATCAGCTCATGAAAAAAAAAATACTTTTCCTCAACATCCGAACCTTAGTAATGACAATCAGTGCACAGTCAATACCTATGTATGCTGTGAAAGGCTCTACTCATAGGGTTAGTACTGCTGTTCTGACTCAGTGAGGAAAGCAATGGCAAACTACCTCACTCCTCTTCTTGCCTAGTTCGCCTCAATATAGCGCTACCTTGGGTTTTTGTGGATATCTACCCACATACCGTAACCTAACGGCGGTTCTTTTTGAGGATCCAACCAGCCTTCGGGCTGACTACCTAACAGTTCTTTTTGTGGGTGGCTTAGTGCTTTAATATTTCTTAGTTATATTTTAGCGGCTTCGGTGGCGTAGTTGGTAGCATGCTGAACTGCTGTGCCCAAGATAGCGGGTTCAAACCCGGCCGATGTCGTCGGATTTTTTAAGAGCGTTAAAAATCCTTCAGTATGCCTTATTTCGGAGAGGAAGTAAAGCCGGCGGTCCCATATCATAGATTTATGGCATGTAAAAGATTCTTCCACAGACTAAACTTGTGTGAAGCTAAATTTCTAGGTTAGATTTCGTTGCAACCCTCTATTAAAATTCCTGCATTCACCACTAGGTATCATTGACATCTGGTAGCGAAAGTTGGAGCTACTTCAAATTGAACGGAACTTGTAACTCACCCTATGGGTAGGCTTGCCATACGTCCCGGTATTTTCCTCTTGTCCCGGTGTCCCGCCCGGTTTTATCAATGTCCCGGAAAACGGCAGTAAGATGTAAAAGGTAATGAATTTATGTGTTTAAGAATCTTTTATGAATCGGTTACAATCAACATCGATGACTATCGTGCACAGCGTCAAAGAGGTCAGAAGTATTCAAACGAATGACACAAAACATTAGCCCAAACTGCTAATTCAGCGCGGTGCGAGGGTAGTGTAATCTGTGAGCAAACAAGTCAAAACTATGAGTGGTTTGAAGACAATTACCGGTATTAAAATTGTTAACTCATTTTTTAATATTTTTTAGGTTGACAAAAAGAGCTTTTTGTGATATTGTTTTTGTAGTTAGACAAAAAGTTGTAGTTTTGCAAAAATGAATAAGGCTTAGTATTGTTCAATCAAACAACTTTATGAAGTACAGTATTTTAAATTGTATTTTATTAACACTTCTTTCTAGATGGTAGACCAGAAAAAAATTATCATTAAAAAGGGGGAAAAAAATATGTAGCAAAAATTCCTTTTTTTTAAAGGGTGTGTAGAACAAACAATTTAGGGTGCCCGATTCCCCCCTCCCGTCACTTGCGAGGCTTAAAATAAGGCTCAAAACTCACCATTTTCCTTCCAATTTTTAAAAAATTGCCCGGGGGAGGAGCCCCAGACCCCCCACTCTACTGGGGGGGGGGGGTTGTGTATTACATACCCCCCCAAGACCCCTCGCTAAGGCCATCCCATATTAATGTGTCCCGGTTTCACTCACCAAAAATATGGCAAGCCTACCTATGGGTGTCCGCTGGAAGCAGCTACAGCCTCTGGCGAGCCGAGCATGTCCTCGGACACTCCCGGCACTAAAAGCCATACGATAAATAAATGAATAAGTTATATTTTAATTTTTGTTAGTAACCTCAATGTCCAAGACCCTCAAACAAAACAACAACAACAACGACAACGACAAATGTTCCCAATTCCCCAGACATATTGATGTGTTTAAGAGAAGACTGAAATGTTGTGTAAATACTCAGATGTAATTAATAAGTTCCCAAATCGCGACTTGTACACATTACACAGGTGTGGAAATAATATTATACTCACCGCCGGTATCCCAATATTTTATCCCAACCTGTATTAATCTGCTAAGGTCCCATTAACACCAACTTACAGGTTCAGCATAACCCCATGCGTAAACGAAACGCACTCACTCACTTACTCTTTAAATGCCTCACAATTAAATAAATACCTTAAAACATGTATATTTACAATGAAGTAATGAAAGAATGCAACACGGTAACCATGGTAACAGAATCTCACAGGTCCATCTATTTTTAGCCTACTTTTCACATTTTGCAAAAATGAGGAAAAAGTAGACTTATGAGATCGGGCAAATGTGTGTGTGTCTGTCTGTCTGTCCTTCTGTCTGTCTGTCTGGCTGTGTGTGTGTCCCCCCCCCTATCAACTCCTAAACGGCTGCAGAAATCGAAACAATATTTGGTAGGAGTAAAGATCTATACCTGAATATCTCACGCCCATATTTGAAAATGATGTCAGTGCTACCAACTGCTGAAAAATCGCAATTGAATTTTGAGCTCCATGTTGGATATCTTGGAAGGTATGAATAGGAGCTATTTCAAAATTGGCACACGTATAGATAGTAATATTGCAGTTTAATTTCCAGGAGGCCATACATCGCAGTGTTGCCAAAATGAATATACGCCTTCTGATAGGTCCAAATTTTAAATGCATATAACTTCTACACTATCAATTGGATTTCAACCAAATTTCTTATGTGCTATGTGTACATAAACAGACATGACTGAACGTATTATTAAGATCCACCAGGGCTGCCAACTGTTAATAAATGCTCTCAATTTATTTGATCCAAATACCAATATATCAGAAAGTATGCCAGCCGACAGCTTTAAACTATGCACACGTATAGTACCTGACATTCTATATTAAATTGGAGAAACTTATATACGTCAGTGCTACCAACATGATTCTAAGCCTGCTGAGAGGTCCAACTTTAAATACACGTAACTTCTATACTATCATTCGGATTTCAACCAAATTTCGTGTGTTGTATGTGCCGATTCTTAAGAGTAACCAGGGCTGCCAACTGTTAGTAAATACTGTGTCTATTTTTGTTACCCTAATATCAATATATCAGAAAGTATGCAAGCCAATCGCTCTAAACTTTGCACACGTATAGTACCTGGCATTCTAGATTAATTTGGAGTAACTAATATACGTCAGTGCTGCCAACATGATTCTAAGCCTGGTGATAGATCCAATTTTAAAATGCATGTAACTTCTATACTAACTAATGGATTTTATTCAAAATTGACACAACAATAGATCATATTATTTCAGATTATTTCTGACCAATACATGTATGTCATTGTTGCCAACATGATTTTACGCGCGCTGTTAGATCCAATGTTGAACTGCATGTAACGTCCATGCTATCCTTTGGACTTCAACCAAATTTTGTATTCTGTACCTTAAGAGATGGAACTAAGAATATATTCAGTCACCAGGGCTGCCAACTGTAGTTCTCTATTAGGCTATAGTATGCCAGGTATACAGTATTTCGAACTAATTAGAAATTTCGATATTACCAACTTAATTTCGTCATTATTCTAGATAGATCCATATAGATTAATCATTGGCATAGATCTTAAATTTTAAGAAAAGTAGGCTCTTTAGTTCGTTATGGAACTTCTTGTTGTAAGACGCAATGCAATTCCAATTACTGTGAAAGTTTCCAGACGGTTATAAGGTTATCTCTGAACCAAATTAAGCTGTAAATTTCATCAATACATAGAGTATAACGCTCTTAAGGGGGTCTAGGGGCACTCTAGAATATTTTCACGTGTGTGTGTGGTACGAAAGGTCCTTTTCACCCGATTATAAAGGGTCTCCGAAAACCACATTTAAAGACCCTTAAATTAACAGTGTCTGTGATATTCCCAGAAAACTAACTTCGCTCTGATATACCTATGAAGGAATTACAAACCTCTAACCACTGCACCAGTAGCTGAATTGATAAAGACTGATTATTCATACCAAGGATAAATCAGTCATAGCATTCATGATTGAGATTTTGCTAAGTGTACTCTTTACAGCTAGAATATTCGCGGGCGAAACCGCGAAGGGTAATGCTAGTAATAATAATAATACATACAGCCCTTTAATCCCCTAAGTACAATGGCCTCCTGCCTAGGCAGGGATTTTGCTCCATTACACTCATTAGGGGAGCAGTCCTAAAGAGCAGTGAGGCACCTACTGGTGCACTTTTCTGGCATGTTAGACTTTGTTCTTGAATTGTTCTTATAGCTATTGATATATCTATTCCTTCCTAACCTAGTTGCAGTATTCTCTATGTTATGTATTCTTGTTCTTATATCTAATATTCGCAAAATTGTTAATGTTTCTAGCACGTTCACTTTAGGTTAGTAGAGTTTTAACTGGCCTCAAAACAATATCGCTATTGTATTTAAGGGTTCACTATGTTGCACTGAGTTGCTCCTTTCCTTTCCTCAAATAAACCGTACTATGTTTTGAAAAGGAGCTTTTCTAGGGTCTTCCACTCTTGTCTGTCTCTTGCTCTTCTTGTCCATTGTGGTCCAGCAAATTTCTTAGACGTGTCAGCCCAGCGTGTCCTCTGTCTTCCTACGTTTCTCCTGCCGGTTCTGGGGTCCCACATTTTACTGCAGTATAAATGTTTAGCAAGACTATGAATTTATTCCAAATATTAAACCTATGGTTTAGCTATAGTTTTAATATAATTTTATTTTAAGGAACTGGCAATAAATTTGGTTTTCAGAATTTCATCGTAATGTAATGCTAATGTATAATGTCAAATGTTTTGTTTTGGTTAGTTTATTTGATTTCTTGAGTGCGTGTAGAGCAGAGATGTTGGAGGTTTGTAGTTTTACGGGACCGTTAATCTCGGTGCTATGCTATATCTCAGTTGGAAGATTTTGATGCAAAAGCTGTTGAAAATAGCTTTATGTTCGACGATGTCGATACCGTATGTAAATAGTATATGTCAGAAAACTCTATCATAATGAGAGTCATTAAAGTAGGCTACTACTTTTCATTATAACACAGTTTCTTCAACCAATCAGAGCTCAATATTTTCATTCATTGACCAATTAGGTAAGGATAGATTCTCACATGCACTCAAAATCCAACATGTCGGACATGAATTACATGATTTGATAGTTGACAATGTAGCCTGTATTGGATCAACCATTGTACTTACAATGCATAAACAAACTGGGCAATAACGCAAAAGAAATAGCACTGTACCTTAATATCCACAACTCCAATATCTACACATATTGCCTTACATTCGTGAGATTTCGCCGACAATTTTAGTGAATACTGTTGTTAACATAAACACACCAGAACGTCATGGAGGAAGCAGTCATATGACATTAGTTCCACGGAAATTATAATCCAGCTCTCTGTTCAGTAAATGGATTTCTTATGCGAAACTTTTCCGCCAGATGTTAACTGTTCTATTTGGGACTCAATTGATTTTTCGTCCGTTGACATTCTATACGCATCGAATTTGAAGAATAACTAGTTGATAATACGATACATTTAAATGTTAAAGCGTTTGTAACAGCCTATATTGTGTTATTTGACCAAATAAACAAAATGATCCAACATAGTAACCTGTGCGCTATCTGTTGGTGCTACTTCATGATAAACAATGTTTCAAGCTTTGGAATTCGTTATTGGGTAGAGAGCAAACGAATGCTGAGCCCACACAATTCCCAAGAAGAAGAATCCAACCGACAGAATCTCGCTTCGTTCGTCTTTATACTCGCGTCTGCCGTCCTGAGAGGCCAACAGCTTGACCGCTGCGCCACCATGCCCCCTATATTGCCATTCCAGGCTGATTGCATAATGTACTATTATCGGACCCCCCCCCCCCCCCCCTCTCGAATTTTACAGTAGGCAGTTTATGTTTTATCACATTTTAAACAGATATATTCTAAAATTGTGGCATTGCACTGCAGAATGTGTCTGAAAAACATTTAATCTTATTATATTAAAATTAATTACTACACTAAAACCCAATTCATCTCTAATATAAAAGTAGCTCCAGCTCATCTTCAAACCAACCACTGCCAGATTTTAAAAGTTCAAAAGTTTGAATATCTTGGTGAGTGGATCGAACCAAATAATTCTGAAAAGTTCGCCATCTCAACATGAGTCAATAAATTCGAAACAGCCTTCCGCCTCATACACCCACTATACAATAAAAAAAGTCCATGTCTAGGAATGCAAAGTTAAGACACTACGAAACTGTGATTAGACCGGAAGCACTGTATGCAGCGGAATGCCTAACAAACCGCACAGCTGGACCGATCGAGAGACTTGAAGTTAAGGAAAGAAAGATCATTAGGGAAATTCTGGATCCTAAGTTCAACGATGGAGGTTACAAGCTCTGGAGTAATTCAGAAATATACTCCCACACTGAAAAGATCTCAAATGTAATCCGGAAACGGAGAATAACATTCTACGCCCACCTCCTCAGAATGCCAGTCAGTAGATTCTCCAATCGTCTATTATCATACTCCCGAGGTTTAATGGTGATGCCACTTTCGTTGGTGGAGGTGCATAAGGACTAGTTAAAGTTTGAAATTTCCGAATCAGACCTCTTGCTCAGAACCCCATTGAAACAAAAACTCCGTCAGGTTTATCAAGAGGAAGTAAAACCCATCAAGAGATATGTTCACTCGGATGAATGGAAGAAATACCATTCCGAAAGGATGAAGGCGTGGTGGGCTAACAAGAAGAAAAACAGTTGCGATCTCACGGTTCCTAGTGCCCACAACGATTAAAGTAGAGTAAGTAAAATTAATTAAAATTGTTATAGTAATAATTAAGGCCCGGATAGATATGTGTTTAAATATTTTTTATTTAACTAAATATTTTCTATTTATTTACATATTTTTTGTCATTTTTATAAATAAATACATATTCTGGCGTATTTATTCATAAGTACATATTTCCTATATTTGGTGGTGTGTTGCACTCCTTAGATGACTGCTGCCCACATTTTCGACCATGGGCAATTCCAGTAATTGGCCTATCTATTTCTAGAATGCACCCTTGTCTTTGTAATACATTTCAAGACAGGAATTCCCTGGTCATTAAGTATAGCAGAGGGGCTGGAGTCAACAGTCTCATTAAGCCTCCAATAGTACTTACCTTGAAGGGAAATTTTACTTGAAATTACAGTGGTCTGCAAAACTTGTGAATATTGACAGATTGCTATGAAAGTTTCTGACGTGACCTTTTTTCTGCTCTTTAGAATGAAATTCGAAAACAGCACATACATGATTTCGTATCGTGCATCTGCAGTACAGTAAGACGGACTCGGAAACTGAGGCAAGCCCCGGGCTATTAAGCGGGAACATTTTTTGTACAGTAGACAGGATTATGGATTATTCAAGCAGCCGGATGTTTCAACTATTTCGAGTAACTGGGGGACACTAATTTGATACAAATTTAAGAACATTTTTTGGAAACTTAATCACATATTTTTACTTTTAAGCACATAAATAAATACATATTTCTGAAAAGTTAAGCACATAACTATCCGGGCCCTAGTAATAATAATGATAATAATAATAATAATAATAATAACCCAAATGAAATCAACACGGCTATCCAACAGAATTTTGCTTTTCTCCATGAGAAAAGGACAAAGTGGGCCTAGTTCAGTGAAGTAGAGAAAGATCTGTTGGAGATTGGGATAGCATGTGAAGATATCCAGGAGCGTGGCCCACTTATGGAAAAACTTCAAAAACATAAAGACTTTTCAACCTAAGCCGTAACTAACATTCGGGAAGGCGTGGACGACGCGACGGAGAGAAAGGTGCAACATCCATTGCGAATGAAAGAGTACTGGGCCAACATTAAAATGCAGAAGAAACAGTTGACATGACGTAGTCTTTAGTTGGCCGTAACGAAGGAAGAAGAATAATAATAACAATAATAATATTGTTGTTAAAACCTTCACTTCGCGTATGAATAAAGCGGAAATGGCGTACCAACGCACCAAGGACGTTGACAACAAAAAGCCAATATCCCTGAACGCAAAACTCAGGCATTATTGCACTGTCATTCGACCATAGGGTCTGTATGCAGCAGAACGCCTCACTATGAACAGGAAAGGTCTGGTAGAAAAATTAGAGATCAAAGAAAGAAAGAAAGAAAGAAAGAAAGAAAGAAATACAGATCTTGATGAAAATGCTTGGCCCGATTAAAGACAAAGGTGAATATAGACGACGGCATAACCATGAACTGTATAGGCTATTCATGTCCTAAAGATCTATGATGCTATGAGTAAAAATAGAACTGCATTTTATGGCCATTTGCTGAGAATGAAACCCAAATCGACGAACCGGATCTTTACCTATTTTAAAGATAAGAAGGCCAAGCCTGGTTCGAAGAGGTGCAAAATGACCTGCAAGAGATGGAGATTACCTCTGAAGGTATTCAAGAACGCAACTCCCTCAGGAAGAAACAAAACGACCACCAGGGTTTTTAAGAAAAAACAAAGTTGAAGACGGGAAAGATGTGGACGGAAGAAAGAAAAGAACAACACCGGCAACGTATGAAGTAGCACTGGGCAAAGATGAAAGTCCAGAGAAGACAGTTGAAATGACGTGGTCCTTAGTAAGCGATACGCTTAAAGAATAATAATATTAAAATTCAGCAACTTTTCTAGGTTTATGGCGTGTCTTTGGCGGGGTTTCACCTAGGAACACCAAGATAGGCTCATTAGCGGGTTCTTGGTGTCCGTGCCCCGACCCCCACAGGAGTAGCGAACTGCACGCTACCTCCTTTCTTATGAAACGCACCTGCGCTTATTTACTGAAAATGAAAATTAAAATCCACAGCCTGCTTCCAGTCGACCGACCGGGTCAGGGAATGGAATGAATGAAGCCCCCATCTAGCGGCGAGGATATGAACTGTGCCGGCTGCCAGAGCTAAAACCTGAAGCAGCTTTTCACCTCTCTATAAAGGCTTCCAAAAATATGGCATATTGCCATTCACGGTCAAAGAATTAAAACTCAGCAAATTTTCTAGGTTTATTGCTGTTATAGTGGATATCCAATTAGTTGTTCTTCACTTTAATACAACCGGGTGAGTTAGCCGTGGTTGTTACGGCGTGGCTGCGGGCAGTCGCTCACATCCAGGAGGCGAGGAGGTTCGAATCCCCCCGCCGGCAACCTTGAAGATGGTCTTCTTTGGTTTCCCATCTTCCTTCCAGGCAAATGCCGGGGTTGGTCTCTAACAATAGACCACAGCCGCTACCTTCCAATTCCTAGTTTTAAATTTCACACTTTCCTCCCCAGACAACACTCCACACGCGACGGTACTTGTAGCTCACCCCATGGGTGTGCGCATAGAAGCAGCTACAAACTCTGGCGAGCCGAACCTGTCCTCGGACACTCCCGGCATTAAAAGCCATACACTAAAAAAAAATTAAAAAAAAATTAATACAGTTTTTTACAGTTTGGTTTCCGTGGAGGAGTTGGTACCCGAGATGCCATTGGCATTCTTAGAGTCCTCGGGGAACGTATGATGAGCAGGAGCCGAAATCTGTATATATGCTTCATTGACTATGAAAAGGCATTTGATAGAGTTTCCTGGCATAAACTATTCCCATTATTAAGGAACATAGGAGTCGAAGAGCAACTCATTACACTCATATGGGACCTCTACAATGGTCAAAATGCAATTGTACGTTTAAGAGAAGGTCTTACTAATCCAGTTCCTATCAGAAAAGGAGTAAGACAAGGATGTCCTCTCTCCTCAATTTTGTTTAATGCTTTTGGTGAGTTGATGATGGCAGAAGCTTTAGAAGACACAGGTTTAGGTGTGAAGATCAATGGAATTCCCATAAATGTAATTACGTTCGCAGATGATCAGGCCATTCTAGCTGGTAGCCCATCTACTTTGCAGGCAATGTTGTCAAGAGTTGCATCAACGGTGCAGAAATACAGCATGAAAATAAACACCTCAAAGACAAAATGCATGACAGTCTCACAACTTCCAAAACCTCTTCGATTAAAGATTAATAACTCAGACATACAACAAGTAAAATCCTTCACTTACCTAGGTCAAAAGATTACAGAGGACGGAAGGTGCACCACTGAAGTTAAATGCCGCATTGCACAGGAAAAACTAGCTTTTATGCAAAATAGGAGATTACTGTGCACCAGTCTGCTTAAGCTTTCCCTCCGAATGAGAATGCTACATGCTTTTGTTTGGACAGTTGCGTTGTATGTCTGTGAAACGTGGACACTAAATAAAAATGAAAAGAACCGTCTTGAAGCCTTTGAGATGTGGTGCTATCGTTGGATGATAAATGTGACGTGGAGAGACAGGATATCGACCAAAAGGGTTCTCGACACCGTGAACCAACGGAGATCAATCCTACGCACAATCCGTTAACGTCGTCTCGCATGGTGGGATCACACAATGCGCCACCCCAATTTAATGAGAACTGTGGCAGAAGGGTTCATTGAGGGAATAATCCACGAGGAATACCTAGAAATACCCTCCTTAAACAAATTCTAACGACACCCAAGCACAGAATTATAATTCAATGAAGGAAGCGGCAAATGACAGGGCGATCTGGACATGTCTGCAACTGACCAGTCTTAGGAATGCAAACCAATGATGACAGTGTTTTACTAGGCTCGAACGTCACCGCACGCCGCTGGGTAGGGGGATAGAATTATTTTGTACTGACCAACTGAAAAGGATATCTTAATCATCAGCCTTGTGCACTTGGATGCACACCCTATTTACCTTAATACCTGTGCAACTGAAATTATTAGGGTTGATGCCCAGGGATTACTATTTACTTTTTTTTTAGATTAGAATACCCTCGTTCCGTATCTCGACCCGCAAGCGATTAATATAAGCTTTGTTTCAGGAAGATGACATCTTATCCCAGCTGATCTTGGGAGTGCGATACATCGACTTACGAGTCGGGCACTACCCTAGCACCAAGGAAGTATGGTGGGTGAACCATGGGGTGGCGCGGATCGGTCCGCTGATTGAACTGCTGGACAGTATTCGAACCTTCCTCAACAACACTCGAGAGGTTGTTATTTTAGACGTACAGGAGTTCCCTACAGGTAAGTCAACAACTACTCCAGCATCTCTAGAACTACAGGGTGACTTCTAAAGAGATATACAAGATGCCATATAAGAAAACAGGGTGCCTCCTAAAGAGGTGTGCAGGATGTCAGAGCAAAGCATCGTACCAGTCCCAATATTCCATCCCTACTCTCACTCAAAATAGCCCCTCCCCCCCCCCTAATGTTCACCCCGCCACTGCTCGCTCCCAGGTTTTACAACTCATCTCCCAACTCTCTACCGTTACACTAGTCTAGCCAGATCGAACACAGGCCTGCCTCGGGCAAAAACACTCCTTTTCAGAGAAATAACAACTCCGCAACAAGCTTCACGAAAACCCAAATTAAAATCGAAAATTACATTCTACAAACACCAAATTCAGTAAACTTCCCTCATTGCAGTTACTCTATACTTTAAACAGACACAGAAGGCATAGTCATGACTCCTTCATGGAGTACGCTATTGTCTAATCATGTTCACCTCTCCTTCACCTTTACCATAAATTTCATAAACTCTATTTAAAAATCAGAAACTCACTCCACACATCTGTAAATCAGTATTCTTCCCTTATTTCAGATACACTATTCATTAAACAAACATATATGGCATAGTCATGACCCCTTCATGGAGTAGGCTATTGTCTAAATCTGGACACTCATACTACATCCTTACACTAATTCAAATTTTCGGCCAAACGATCCTTCTGACAGGAGGCAAAGGTTTCCGCCGGCTTGCCTGGGATGATGGGCCACAAAACCACTATCAAAAAGTACACAATTTACGCTTTATTCAACCAAACACATCTCTAATACAAGTACAAGAAACACATTTCTTCCCGTGACCCTTAAAGAGGTTCCCGCGCGGGAAGCCTAAGTTAATGGGTAATGCAGTCTGTTGAAAGAGTCCTGGGGCTTCGAGCAAAGCGAGAAGCCCTCCTGAGCCTTTCTAACATGTGTAGCATTTGTAGCATACGACATTTGAAATGATACAACGTCTAGTCTTTCAGACTGACTGTGATTTTTTTTTTCAATTGTTTTCTTTCATAAGTGAGTTTATAGGTTCTCCCAACGTATAGCAAAGGTTTTAAGTCGCAATACTTCGTAAATCCCATATTAACAGGGATATAAGAACTAAGTTTATTTGCAAAGTGATGTAACTCCAACGGGTATTTATTTCCAATGTGTCTTATATCAATGTTGACCAATCCGATGGCTCTCTGGACATCACGTGATAAATCAAGGCCACGGCTAACTTTGAAGAATATGTAGAGCATCAGTTTGTGTTTGTTGTGTTTAAATCATTTAAATGTTCATAAATGCCACTCAAAGCGTATGTCAATATATGATTTATTTCCAAAACCTCCTAACTCCAACTTACAGGAGACGATTACCACAATTTTCATTGATAGGAGATTTTTAAAAATTACATTATGTTCATAATCATATCTGAATGTAATTATACGAAGAAACAAAAACGCAATTTCGGAAGTTTTTCATTTCATGGAATTACGTCACTTTGAGAACAACGTGGCCCACGGAGAACAAGATCTTCAATTCTTCTCTCGAACAGTGGGTCGCATGGTGCACTGTAAGATACTAGCTGGGTCGCTACAGCCACGATTTTTACTGGGTCGCATCCGGCACGTAATCTAACGTACCGTGGTGCGCGCATGCATGAGTATCATCATGTGGATACCAACACAACCGAAGTGAATTATGTTGATATTCGGGTTATGCACAAATTGCGATAAACTTCGTAAAAGAAATACATTACAATACAGGAGGAGAGGAATATGGACAAGACCAATAGTTTTATAGCGAATTGTTTGTTGAGATTGCAATCTAAATTCCAACTTTCGTGGTTTCTAAGCAAATAAATCCAACAGCTTTGTTACTATGTCTCCGTGAATGTTCAAGAGAACCAATCCATTGAGACGAGTTTCACTTGTGGTCAGGCACGGATCTAGAGTTTGGCTTTGGGGAGGGGAGGGGAGGGGGGGGGGGGGAGGGGGCAGAGAATCGAAATTGTTAAGAAAAATTGTATCACTAAAAACGCAATCACAAAATACACAAACGTGCAAAACCAGACCAATTTTTTGCAAGCTACATGGATAGAAATTTGATGCGTTTAGCGCACCAAAAATATTCGTACAAATTGCAACGGCGTGTTTTGAGACTTTTACATCGAGCTTCGAGAAAAGTATCAAGGTACGTTACAGTTTCGGCAAGTCGAGTTGGTACCGACAAAAGGAGAAAGTCACAGCTTAAATTGTCAACCAAGCTTGCAGTTTGGACGTCGGCAAATTTTTTTGGAGCGAAAAAAGTCCCAAATTCCTATCCGTGCATTGCTGCACATTCATCGTGACATCACTATAAACATCGATTCGGTAATCACAAGGTTTGCTAAACAAAATAGACGAGTTGATTTTGTTATATAAGAAAGGAAGCTTGTAGTTTAACGTGACCGTTAATCTTGAGATCATGAGCCACGGGACCTCCTTTTTACGTGGAATCCGAACCACAGGACATGGCATTTCACTTCGAAAATCTCACATGCATTGACCGGGAATCGAACCCAGACCGCCTTGGTGAGAGGCATACAGCTAGACCGCTGAGCCACCACGCCCCCGATTTTGTTATATAAATAATCGTTTCTATATAACAGGTATGAAGTTATTGTATGTACAGTTGTAACAGAACATAATAATTGCAATAAAGATATTTTCAATATTGAATAAAATGAAAAAAAAAACCCGTTTTTCAGTTAAAATTCGTTAAGTTTTATTTGTCTGGTTATTGTGTTTTCGTGTTTTGAGTTTGAAAAAAAAAAAAAAAAAAAAGGTCTCCGTTTGGGGGGGGGGGGGGGGTCATGACCTGCGTGACACCCCCCCCCCCCCACCCTTGAATCCGCACCTGCTTGTGGTTATTCTAAAGGTAGATTTTCAAGCGTCTTAATGTTGAAAATGATCTCTCACTGGGCAGTGATGACAAGAAGTGTGGCAAATACTCCCAACAAGCAGTAGATTGCAGGGAGTAAAAATTCGAAGGGAGGGGAGGGTTGACGGAAAGGGGGTGGGGGAGGGTTATAACCCCCACTAACCCCCCTCCCTCTGTCTACAGCACTGATACTCTGCAGTTATTCCTCGCACTAGACTTATGGACTGAAAAAACTTCGTAAAACTTCCCTCAAAATTAGTCAAAAGGTTTACACCAGTCTGTAAAGAATATCTCGAGGAAGGTTTCTGTAGAAAAAAATCATTTATAACCAAAGGTAGCCGAGCAGTAACGAATTCAGTGACTCAAGTCGAAGAAAAACCTATCGTCCGTGCGCCTTTTAAGCTTAGGCTGCAGAACCGTTAAAATTTCAAATTCAATTTTTATTTTTGTTTTAATTTTTATTTCAATTTTTATTTAATTTAATTTTTAGCCTATTTTCAATTTTGAAAAAATAGGCTTATGAGATCACCTTTTGTCCGTGTGTGTGTGCGTGTGTGTGTGTGTGTGTGTGCGTGTGTGTGTGATTCGTGTGTGTGTCCCCCCTTAATAAATTCTAAACGGCTGGAGCGATTTCATAGCACTATTTCCGGCGACCTCGACCGTGCCCTTCAAATTTTGTTACGACTCACCAATCCAACATGGCGGCTGTGCGAAATATTTCACCAGCATTCATTATATCCGAAACTATTACCGATATTACCCTGACATTTTCTATGGTGATAGAGGGAACTACTATAAGTTCACTTATGTGACTTTTTAAAACCTGGTAACAACAAAACCAACATGGCGGCCAAGCGAATTTGCGACTTTTAAATAGACGTTTCTCGCGATTTGACCAACCAAACGCAATGAAACTTGGTACAGTATATGTTTATATACATTGTAATGCACCGACATCTAACTTCGTTCAATTGTTTACATAATCACAAGATGGCGGATGTGCGAAATATTTCACCGGCATTCTATATCTCTGAAACTATTAGCGGTAAACCCCTGAAATTTTGTACGGAGATAAAGGGCACTACTGGAATTCCATCTATAAGACTTTCAAAAACCGGTTAACTACAAATCGAACATGGCGCCCATGCGAATTTGAAAATTTTAAATAGACCTTTCTCGCGATTTAATGTTCCAAGCGAATTGAAACCTGGCACAGGAAATATTTATACACATTGTAATCCACTGGTATCTAATTTAGTTCAATTGTTTACATAACCTCAAGATGGCGGCAGTGCGTATTTTAAAATAAAGATTTTATTTATTGTGATGAAGTCATGCAATCGAAGTGAAAGTTTGAATAATGAACCTACGCAAAAATTTTCCTTTAATGGTACATGACTCTATGGCCTATACATTTAACAATCCAACATGGCGACCATCCGAAATATTTAGACGATACTGAATATCTACGAATCTATTTTAGCAATCAAACTGCATTTTTAGCCTACTTTCGATTTTTGCAAAAAATGAAAGTAGACTTATGAGATCAACACAGGGCGAAAAAAGTGTGTCTGTCTGTGTGTGTGTATGTGTGTGTGTGAGTGTGTGTGTGTGTGTGTGTATGTGTGTGTGTGAGTCTGTGTGTGTGTGTGTGTGAGTGTGTGTACTCTGAATGTCTGTCCCCCCCTATCAATTCGAACACGGTGAATGCAAATTGAACGAAATTTGGTACAAAGGTAGCACTAGCAAAGGACACCTCAGTGTCATGTTTTATATCGCCGCCATCTTTACTAAAACTGAATGGCGGCCACTCAAACGTTCAAAACGTAAAATCAAATAACGACTAACCAAATCATCTGATCTCTACCAAATTTGGTAACAACATACCTTCGTATAGGATGCGTCTTGTGACCAAATTACAAGGTCGTCCGCCATACCATTTCAGGATGGCGGCCGTGCGAATTATGCAAACTTTATAATCCATATCATGGGACCCACCAGTTCCGATTATCGAGCCGAGAATCGTTTTAACTGTTCTAAAGGAAGAGGCACGTTCGAAATTAAAAGTTTATTTTGTAATACTATAGTACAGACGTGATTTTAAAAAGCTGAACTGATTCAGTAATAAGACAAGATGGCAGCGGATATCTTGTGCCGGACTTATATTTCACTAATTTGAGTATTGCATGCAATATAGCGTACTAATAAAAAATAAATAAACTTTGTATGAAATGCTTTATATATAAATAATATACTCCAGTGATGAAATCGTTTAGTATAAATCATTATTTGCTAACAAGTTCTATGTAAGTCATTTTAAATAGAAACCTATTCGTTGACACAATTAGCTCAGTGGTAGAGCGTTAGCCTATCGCTCAAATGCCTTTGGTTCAAACCCGATCAGAGCTAGGTTTTTTGCTTGAAATGTTATATGTTTATTGTTTTGTAATGACTCAGATGTTTTAAAATTAAGCGTTATATTGTGCACATTATGGTGTAAAATATATATTTAATTAAAACATAATTCGCCAGCAGATTTACTCGGGACATCTAGCTGCCAAAAAGGTAACTTCCAGATTTTATTGAAAAGTTTCTTCTTCTGGCCGCTAGAATGCACTCGCTCTGTTAGGATTATATTGTTCGATATTTCACCAATAGATGTCACGACTAGTCTACGTGGGGATCCATTGATTACTATACCATTATCATTCTATGCGCATCGAATTTGAAGAATGACAAGATGATACTACGATACATTTTAACTTTTTATTTTAAAGGGTTTGTAACAGCCTATTTTGCGTTACTCGAAAATGTTATTAAGCGTTATATTGTGCACATTATGGTGTAAAATATATATTTAATTAAAACATAATTCGCCAGCAGATTTACTCGAGACATCTAGCTGCCAAAAAGGTAACTTCCAGATTTTATTGAAAAGTTTCTTCTTCTGGCCGCTAGAATGCACTCGCTCTGTTAGGATTATATTATCGAAAATATCCACATAGTTTGTATACACACGTCTCTGTAGGGTCATGGAAAGATTTGTTAATTCAATTAGGGTTGTGAAAGCCATGCACAACCAGACGTGTAAAGACATGCCTCAACTCAAAGTTGGATGTTGCCCACAGCAGGTCGTAATAATAATAATAATAATAATGTTATTGGTTTTACATCCCTTTTAACTACTGCTGATTTTAGAGACACCGGGGTGCCGGAATTTTGGCCCGAAGGGGATCTTTAACGTGCCAGTAAATGTACTGACACGGCTCCCTCGCATTTGTGCACCCTCAAATGCCAGCTGACTGCGCCAGGATACGAACCTGCAACCTAGGGCCCAGCAAGCGAGAACGTTACCGCTGAGCCACGCCGCCAGTCCGGTCGATTATGTCTCCAGATCCATAACATTCTTGATATTCTTCTTATCTTTCTTTCTTTCTTTCTTTCTTTCTTTCTTTCTTCAATGATGGTAGCAGTTTTTATCTAGGTTGTGGCGTTTGGTAGAGGTAAATCGTTTCTAAGGTCTTCAACAAAGAATAGTTCTATTATACTCTTTGATAATAACAACGAGTTATAACTATACTCATACATTTAGGAGAAAGTAGGCTATATGTTCTTTACTGAACATCTTGTTTAATGTTCATAGGGGCTATGAACTTATGTTCACCTATAGGACTTTAAATAACCTGGTGATCACAAATCCAACATGGCGGTGACGCGAATTATAAATATTCACATGGACGTTTCTCGCAATTTAACCATCCGCGTGCAGTGAAACTTGGTACAGTAAATCCTTATACGAATGTTAATCCACTGGCATCTAATTTATTTCAATTGTTTCCATAACCTCAAGATGGCAGCTGTGAAAAATTTTAAACTCTCCTTGTTTTTTCTTGTGTCCTAACTATGCGATTGAAGTTTGAGTACTACACGTTCACAATAATCTGCATGCAACAGTACATAACTCTAGGACCTACATATATAAAATCCAAAATGGCGACCATCCGAAATATTTAGTCGGTTCTCAATATCTACGAATCTATTACAGCAATCAAACTGAAATTGTGTATGTTAATAGTGGCAATTAACATAAGTAGGATATATGAAAATAGGCTGTATAGTTCTTCACGGAACTACTTGTTAATTTTAATGTCAATTTTGAATTTAATTTTGATTTTGATTTAGATTTCTATTTTCATTTTGACTTTAATTTCGATTTCGATTTTCATTTTGACTTTAATTTTATTTTTAGCATATTTTCAATTTTGAAAAAATAGGCTTATGAGATCACCTTTTGTCCGTGTGTGTGTGTGTGTGTGTGTGTGTGTGATGGTGTGTCCCCCCTCTAATAACATCTAAACGGCTGGAGCGATTTCAATGAAACTCGGTAAGTTCATAGCACTATTCCGGGCGACCCCGACCGTGCCCTTCAAATTTTGTTAAGTCTCACCATTCCAACATGGCGGCTATGCAAAATATTTCACCAATTTTCAATATCTCCGAAACTATTCCCGATAACACCCTGGATTTTTTACGGTGATAAAGAGAACTACTAGTAGTTCACCTATGTGACTTTTGAAAAAAACTGGTAACTACTAAACCAACATGGTGGCCACGCGAATTTGCGACTTTTAAATAGTCGTTTCTCGCGATTTAACCAACCGAACGCAATAAAACTTGGTACAGTATATGATTATACACATTGTAATGCACCGACAACTAACTTGGTTCAATTGTTTACATAACCACAAGATGGCGGATGTGCGAAATATTTCACCGGCATTCTATATCTCTGAAACTATTAGCGGTATCACCTTGAAATTTTGTACGGAGATAAAGGGCACTACTGGAAGTTAATCTATATGACTTTCAAAAACCAGTTAATTACGAAACGAACATGGCGGCCAAGCGAATTTGAAAATTTTAAATAGACCTTTCTCGCGATTTAATGCTCCAACCGCAATGAAATCTGGGACAGGAAATGTTTATACACATTGTAATGCACTGGTATCAAATTTAGTTCAATTGTTTACATAACCTCAAGATGGCGGCTATGCGAATTTTAAAATTAAGTTTTTACTTCTTGTGTTGTAGTGATGCGATCGAAGTGAAAGTTTGAATAATGAACCTACGCAATAATTTTCCTTTAATGGTACATGACTCTATGGCCTATACATTTAACAATCCAACATGGCGACCATCCGAATTATTTAGACGGCTCTGAATATCTACGAATCTATTATAGCAATCAAACTGATTTTTTTTTTACGTTCATAGGGGCTATGGACTTAAGTTCACCTGTAGGACTTTAAATAACCTGGTGATCACAAATCCAACATGGCGGCGACGCGAAGTATAAAAATTCACATGGACGTTTCTCGCAATTTAACCATCCGAGTGCAGTGAAACTTGGTACAGTAAATCCTTGTACGAATGTTAATCCACTGGCATCTAATTTATTTCAATTATTTCCATAACCACAAGATGGCAGCTGTGCGAAATTTTAAAATCTCCTTGTTACTTCTTGTGTCCTAATCATGCGATTGAAGTTTGAAAGCTACACGTACACAATAATCTTCATGTAACAGTACACCCTTTAGGGCGTCCGCTGGAAGCAGCTACAGACTCAGGCGAGCCTCGGACACTCCCGGCACTAAAAGCCATACGATAAATAAATAAATAAGTACATAACTCTAGGACCTACATATATAAAATCCAACATGGCGACCATCCGAAATATTTAGTCGGTTCTCAGTATCTACGAATCTATTACAGCAATCAAACTGAAATTTTGTATGTTGATAGTGGCAGTTAACATAAGTAGGATATATGAAAATAGGCTGTATAGTTCTTCACGGAACTACTTATTATTATTATTATTTTTAATTTAGACTTAAATTATAATTTTGGTTTTATTTTAATAAGGTTATTATTATTTATTTATATTTGTCAGTTGTCAGAAACGTTTATTAAGTATAAATGCAAAATCGATTAAGAGGGTCAATATAAAAAAAATCTAAACGTGTAAGAAAACGTCTGTGTACAAAACGAATAAACGCTCCATGGGGTTGATGTTTATCACGTTTCTGTATTGACTCTTGAAGTTACAATAATAACCATCACCGAGTTAAGATGCATTTATCTATGCTTCAGGTTTCAAACCAGGGCTGTCGACGCACTCCAAGTTGGTGCAATACCTCCATTCTCAGCTGGAGTATTTCCTGGCGTCCTCCTCATTGGGCTGGAGTGCCACTCTTGGAGACGTCTGGTCTTCAGGGGAGAGGCTCATTCTCTCTTACGACAATGATGAAATAGTCAGTGGGAGTCCCATATTGTGGAGATCCGTGCACCAGAAGTGGGGAGATGTGAGAACTATGGACGGGCTCTATAGCTACTTGGATGAGGTATCCACCAGGTAAATATAAACATTTGGTTATAGAGTGACCAGGTAGAAAAGAATGTATCAATGCGCAAGCGCACCAAAGTAGGGGAGAATGTTTCCAGCTCCCTTGCCTCTCAACTGCTAGTCTTTCTTCTGCGCATGTGCGTCAGGTAGGGGAAGTGTCTCTCTCTCTCTCTTTCTCGCTGCCACTTGCTTCATTGTCCTTGTCGCTAGACCTTCCGAAGTCCTGTATGGAGGGGGAAGCTCTTCAGCAGCTACGTAATGTGAGCTCCGCCTCCAACAGTCTTTTCTACCTGGTACCCCTATAGTTGGTTGGTTCCTCAGTTTAGGGGCTGCGACAACGAGGTCGTGTATCCCCGTGTACTTTGGGTGTGTGTAGGATCTATAATTTAGGCAAGGACGGCAGACGATCAATTTCAAGTAGTTCCTAATTTTGATAGAAAATGTTACCGTCAACGACACCTAGCTGTTTACTTGGCTACTAGATGCCATCGCAACCGGCACCTGGTTGTAATTGGTGGAACTTAATAGAGCAGTAAACAAATCTAACCTACAAATTTAGCTTCACAGAGGTGAGTTAGCCGTGGTCGTTACGGCATGACTGCTGGCAGTCGCTCACATCCGGGAGTCGAGGAGGTTCGAATCCCCCCCGGCAACCTCGAAGATGGTTTTCTGTGGTTTCCCATCTTCCTTCCAGGCAAATGCCGGGGTTGGTCCCTTACTATAGGCCACAGCCGCTACCTTCCAACTCCTCGTCCTTTCATTCAAAACTTTCCTCCCCAGACAACACTCCACAAACGACGCGACGGTACGTGTAGCTCACCCATTGGGTGTCCGCCTCGAAGCAGCTACAAAACTGACGAGCCGAACATGTCCTCGGACACTCCCGGCACTAAAAGCCATACGCTAAAAAAAAAGCTTCACACAATTTTAGGGCAGCTTGCATGGCGAATTTTGTTGTTCCTTGGAGTGCTATGAACGTCAAGGAGGTTAGATATCTAAGCTCCTTGACACTATAGGGCTTTCTAGTAGAGAAAGCAGGAACTTTTGTATTGGCGGAAAATCCCGAGATTAATTTTTCCATTATGAACACGGCCTACTGAATTCAAATGGGTTCTTTGACATGCCAACAACGTATTACATGCGTATCGTGATTTTTGTCGCCTTTCAAAAATCACTTACCGCGGCCAGTAGCCATACATCTATGACATGGGCTCGCTGGCTTTACTTCCTCTCCGAAGGGAGGCATACTGAGGGACTTTTAACGCTCTTAATAATTCGCCGACTTCGGCTGGATTTGAACCTGCGATCTTGGGCATAGAACTCCACCGAAGCCGCCCTATAAACATTTTAGAAATCATTTAGATTCCGTTTGTTCACTTTTAATTTCCATAGTTTAAGAGTGTCTGATAGGACTTGCAGCATTTTATTCATTTCGTTTTCGGAGTCTGCAACTATTACGATATCATCAGCAAATCTGCAATGTATCCTTTCCCCATTTTCTTTTAGCCTATTCCCTTCGCCTTCTCCGTCATGGTCAGAATAGCCTCTTCTCTGTCATGGCAGATTTATATTAAGTATATGTTCTTGCATCTTTTCATATCCTAAATTACGCTGAGGAATGTCACATGTGACAAACCGGTACGATATTGAAGTAAAATACACTCTATATTATTATTGAAAATACAGCCCACAAATTGTGCATAGGGTTAATAAATTTGAATATGCATGTGTGTTTTCACCTTCCACCTTCACAAAATATCACAAAGGAAGGTCCCCGGTTCCTACATGTGATTACGTGGTACGACTACATTGTTTACCACATAATTTACAATTACAGGATTCGTCTATGTCATGAAAGTACTCGGTGACGCACAGTTTATGGTGGTACCCATGTACCGCCATCCAGTTAACGAAGTGTCGTAGGTCTTGATTAGTGTCAGTCCATGCCCTATTCGTCATGGCTTCCGTTATGTAAAATTTGAGCCAGATTTCATCTCTCTTCTTCATGCATTATTTTTTTCCAGGCGTCCGTAGATGGTAGTCCTCTCTTCGTCCGTACGTCCTCAATGAAGAAGTTCTCCTTGGCAAGTTCGTACACTACTGTCGACCAAAATATTATGTGTTCTCGAGTTTGAAGGTTGTTTGTGAAGTAACCAATAGACCTTCATAAAATACAATAACATCATCATTTTCGTCGTTCTATTTTACGTTAGATCATGTAAGTTTGGAATTTTTAATTTATATTTTAATATTTTTATCGCATTTGGAACACAGAAAGTGCCCGTTTTTAAGCCTGTTTCAACCATGCGTCACATTTAAGAATTATTATCTCACAAACCCGTCATTAGATCGAATCCAAATTTTAACAGAATATACATTGGAATGTTGTATAACTGGTTTATTAATTTCAAAATTTTGTGTGTCTAAGAAACAAAGTTGTTATCATTTTTGTAAGGTAACTCTTTCTCGGCTCGGGGTGGTTGGAAAATGTAGTTCTTGGTCGCGTTGTAATACTTATACATCAAAAAGGTATGCTGTATGATTGTGAAATATGTAAATTAATTCACTTATTTTACATCGGTTTGTATTTGTACGGGGAATTAAGACATGGTTCACCAGTTAGCCGCTCCGGTGAAAGATGTACAGCGTTGCCAAGATGGGCTTCATCACGCGTCATGGCACGCCTCGCTCGGAAGTGATGGGCCCCATATCAGCAACGCTGTACAGCATTTCCCGGAGCGGCTAGCAGGTGAACCATGTATTAATTCCCCGAACAAATACAAACCGATATAAAATAAGTGAATTAATTTACGTATTTCACAGTCATACAGCATAACGTTTTGATGTATAAGGATTACAACGCAACCAAGAACTACATTTTCCAAGGACCCCGAGCTGAGAAAAAGTTACCTTACAAACTATGATAACTTTGTTTCTTGGACACACAAAATTATGACATTAATAAACCAGTTATACAATATTCCAATGTATATTGTGTTAAAATTTGGATTCGATCTGATGACGGGTTTGTGAGATAATTCTTAAATGTGACGCATGGTTGAAACACGCTTAAAAACGGGCACTTTTTGTGTTTCAACTGCGATAAAAAATAATAAAATATAAAATAAAAATTCCAAACCTACAAGAACTAACGTAAAATATAACGACGAAATTGATTAAGTTATTGGATTTTATGTAGGTCTATTGGTTACTTCACAAACAACCTTCAAACTCGAGTGCACATAATATTTTGGTCGACAGTAGTCTAGATTTTGTATATTTTGATAATCCCAAGGTAGCTTTTAAGAAGCGTGACTTCACTGCCTGGAGCGTCCTCAAGTCCGCCAGGGTCAGCTCCTCCCAGATGATTTCTATCCCGTATGTGGCGATGGGCGCTATTTTCGCGTCGAATAATTTCATAGCGGTTCCTAAAGAGAGCTTTGTGAGTGATTTAATGTCATATACTGTACGGCTTTAGTTGCCGCCGTTGCACGAGACTTTATGTGGACTTTGTAGGCTCTAGCATTTGTTTGCATTGTCAATCCTAAGTAGGACTATGTGAATGTATTTACTATCTTGAGGGGATTCAATCCTAGGTATCTCCTGTCTCCCGAGGCTTCTCTACCACCTTTCCGAAACGTCATTTTCACTGTTTTCTCTGTGTTAATTTTCTCTATATTGACTTATGGTTATATAAATGTTATTATTATTATTATTATTATTATATTCGACTTAATGGTGCTCACAGTCTGAAGAAGGTTCAGAACGTCAGCTCTATTTGTTTGATCTTATTCCAGACCCCCATACGGGCGTGCCACGGCTGCGATGGCCGAGCTGACACCCAACGCATGGGGCGTGTTTACCGACCAGTACGGCGGTCTACGCGTCATGGCAGCTACAGTGAGTCACAACATCAGTGACAACTACCGAGACTCCTGGGGACGAAACGCTAACGTAGTGGCGGTAGACTTCCTGCTCTCCACCAGTGTCGTGGAGGTGGCACTCCTGTGGAACAGACGGCGCGCGCGGAACATCACTTGCTCGTGACACAAACACTGAACTACATCCAACGTTTCATACAGGGTTGCCAATTTAGCTCGTTTGGGGCTAGATATGGCCTTTTATACAGGGTCTTTATATTTGCTTGGCTAGGACTTACTCGCTCACGCGCTCCGCCAGTGACACCTCAGTTGCCGGCTGCACGCGCGCGTATGCACGGCAGAGTTGGTGCTTACAATCAGTATCATGCATTTTTACTCACCATGCTTACAGTAGTTGCTGGAAATGATCCCCATCTGCTGCCAAACATAATGGGCATCTACTTATGAAGTTTCCAGTTATCCGGTTAATTTAGCTTCACTAAGGAAATAACGACCTTTACGTCTATTTTTATAGTTTACTGAACCTGTACGTTTGAATCTCTTAGCCAGTTGTTTTATTGTGATTGTGTATAGTGCTGTGATGCCTTATGAGAAATATTCGTGTATATCTGCACAATACGTAGGGGAAAGTGGGGCATAACCGGGTAGTCGGGTTCAAACCGGGTACCCCAATTCTGGCTCTGTTATTGCTTCTTCCTGGCGGCCGACGGCCAAACAAAACTCCCAAGGCCAAGGTGAATCTGCGGGGAGCTCGCCATTCCACTGTGAAGATTTGTATAGTTGTGACGAATGATTTTGTATTTTTGTGATTTCTTGTTTCAACTTTCTATTAGCCTAAACTGCATCGATTACTACCAAAGTACTACAACAGTAAGAGTAGAGGTAAGTGCTTTGTATGTAACTTATTTCTTTAGGCTCACGATGGTTTGGGTGTATTTAAGATTCAAATCGATTTTGTTTGGCTAGTCCATGTTTTTCTCTACAACTACCAGTGGGGTGAAACCGGGTATGACGCATGGGGCAGGACCGGGTGGTGCCCGATTTTACCCCATCTATTCAGCACTTCACAATAATAGCTATTAAATAGATTTTTAAAATAAGAGTGTGTGTGTGTGAGAGAGAGAGAGAGTGAGAGAGAGATAAGTGTTATTATTTGAAATACAACTTAATGTGTAGTCCCAGACTTTTAAGTTTTTAGTCTGTACAAAAAATAGTTGTGTTGCTAATATCATTAAGATATACAGTGGAACGTGGCTAATTCGAACTTCTATAATTCGAAATCGTCTTTAATTCGAATTTTCCTCTTCGTCCCTAGCATTTTATATACAATCAATGCTAAAAAATCGTGGTTAATTCGAATTATATTTTGGATAATTTGAAGTTTTTAGTGTAGAAAGCCGATCGGAAGCCAAACAGTTGGGTCAGTTCCCGAAAAAGCTGTTCCGAGTGCAGCCCAAGCAACATACCACATCACAGAACTTAGGCGTTTTTTTTTTGAAAGTAGAAATGACGTAAGTGGTTCTGTTTTCCGTTCCTTAAATTTGTTAGATTCTTTTGTGATGGCTGAGAGACTTAATTGTAGGAAACAGGTAAAAATCTCAAACTATTTTAAAAACAGTAGATTTCTCTGAGACTTAACTAGATTGATGGATTACTACTGTCGTTAAATAGGTGAATAGTACATTTTGGTTTTATTTTTTGTTTGGAACTTTTGAGGTTATTCACGATACAGTCTTTATAAAGTACCGTTGTGTGTTAAACTGCTTTGTTGAACGTAAATCACTATGCAAACGTAATACAATATATTTTATCTGCCCTTTTCAAAGAACGTTCCTAATTCGAATTTTTGGATAATTCGAATTGTTTTACTGGTCCCTTGAGGTTCGAATTATCCAAGTTCCACTGTATATTTTTTTAGAATCTTTATGCTGCAATAAGATGCTGAGAACATACGTGAGAAAACCAAAGAGACAGTCATGAGACCAGATAAATATAAGGTAGACAATGAAGAAAAAAAAATGTGTTTTCTAATTTTCCATATACTCAACATGTGTACCCGGTTCTGCCCCACCGGTGGGGTAAAACCGGGTGAATTGACTTTTTTTTTTCTATTTTTTATAATAATAAACAGAATGACTCTCTCGTTTATTGATGATGGCTATATTACGAAATAAAACTATTCAATGATCATGTATGCAGGATTTAATACTTATCTGAAAATAAACATAGCTTCAGGAAGCAGTCAAAGTCTAGCCACCCGGTTTTACCCCACTTTCCCCTACATAAAGTGCAGGGAATCGTGCGCTAGAACAAGAAAAAAAGTTTCGAGTGAAATTTCCAGAGAGACCCATTCCTATGAATCGGAAAATAAAACAACTGGCTAATTTGAGATTCAATCGTACAAGTTCAGTAAACAATAAAAATAGACGTTAAGGTCGTTATTTCCTTACTGAAGCTAAATTAACTGGATTAACCAGAAACTTCATAAGGAGATGCCGATTATGTTTGGCAGCAGACGGGGAACATTTTCAGCATCTACTCTAAACATGACGAGTAAAAATGCATGATACTGATTTTAAGCACCGTACTCTGCCGAACATACGCGCGCGTGGTAGCCGGCAACTGAGACGTCACTGGCAGAGCGCGTGAGCTAGAAAGTCCTTGCCAAGCAAATATAAAGATCCTGTTAACTACACTCGAGGACTGGACAAGGAAAACTATAGCCTATTAGTTGTTGTTGGTGATTCTTTGCGACATGGTGGTCATGTAGTTAGTTACTTATTGAGGTTTTAAGGGGAGGAACTAATAGGTCATCTGCCCCTCTTAACACTGATTAAAGTAAACAAATTTGGAATTAAATTAAACATTTAGAGATGGACATTTAAATATGAAAGGACCGAAAATTAACAAAACAAAAAACGAAATAAGACTAATAATTATAACGGTAGTCTTGCAGCCCCGTGTACTTGGGTGTGTGGAATGTGTGTGATAACCTGTGCTATTCTGCTGGCTGTATTAGTGTGTGTTTGTAATGCAAGTGAGGATTTGGAAGTAGGCGGTCGTAACTTTAAGTTAGAAACTATCCCGGCACTCGCCTGGGGGTAGAAGTGGGAAACCACGGAAAACCACTTCCAGGATGGCTGAGATAGGAATCGGCTGGTCCCGTGGTGTTGGGGTGTCGCGCCTGCCTCATACCAGGAGAACAATACTCTTTCCCTCTCGAAACGCAATTCTCAAGACCTTAGACATGGAAAAAGACTGTGAAAGCCAAAATCACAGTTATTGGCACAGGATGCCAAGTACTGCATTTTATCGGTATTTTTAATACAGTAATTGGCACCCTCATTACACAGAATAATTATAGGTTAGAGTGCTTCATAAACACAGAACAAGTGTACATTAAGGCATAATCAACATGTTTTCACACTTACCCTTAAAATACAGTTCGTATACTGAGCTCCGAACATCGAAGTTTGGAACTAGTGACCTTACCAAAAATGTAAGATGTCAACAAAATACCAGCAGTGATGAGCAACACCGACTTGTTCCAACATTCACTTCAAAACTGTTCACCTGGTGGCAGTGAGATGAAGTATAGAGACCAAGGAGTAATAGAATGGAAAGATAAAACACTCCGTGGCAATGTTATTTTTGTAAAAATACAATTATATTCAATTAAATGCAAGCAGTGCCAATGACTGTTCAGTTTACCCGACCTATTTCATGAATTCCACTCCTGTCCATAAACGTTTGGTCTCAGACATGCGATACTTTACTAGTAACTAGTACGTGTTCAAAGGAATATTTGCTGAAATATTCATTAAACTATCGCACCTCATTTTGAACTTACTAATATTCTTTTTGTAAAATAATAGGAAAAATCCTTATTTCTTTTACATTTGAAGACTAGTCTAAAATGACATAGTCACAGTCTGTGTTATACGCCAGGTACCGCTACGACAAGCGTTCCTCTGACTGGATTTGAATTTAATTTTGGGGTTAAACTGATTTTTGAATTAATATTTTTTTTCTATAATGTGATTAATACTTTAATGTTATCGTTACAAATTAATTTATTTGATTGAGGGGTTTGACAATGGGGGTTTGGAATTTATGTTCGCATAATACCTTTGAGGGATTTATAATTGCGTGAATTGACTAAGTCAATTGCGGCTATTCAGGTGAAGAGAATGAAGAGCCTCTTCACTAGCCATCTCTTAAATAAAATAAACATTATTTTTTCTTATTTAAATAAAAATGTTGTCATTGTCTTGGGCTAATTTTTCACTTAGTGTACTGTTATTTCTACACTCCGTCGCTAGATGGTGCGCAAGCAAGGCTGCATGACGTCCTTGTGGCAGTTGTACTCCCTGTCGCTAGATTGTACTGCCGTAACTTGGAAGGAAATCTGCAGGAGACGAAGTATCTTGTTTATGTCAGCCACATCGTCTCGTTGCCATGGTTACCTGACGTCAGTTGTGACGTCATTACCTACCGTTAGACAGACGAGTGAAGATGTTCCTGTGTCGGCAAGGCAATACGTCTAGTTCAGTTGATGAAAGTTTACATTGCAACAGGCTTCTTTTTCTTTTATATTGAGGCTTTTATTTACTTTCCCAATGAATAGTATGTATTTATAACGTTATCTACCCTGTTGTTGATGAAGGTTGATGGCTTTTAGTGTATAATGTTTGCAGTGAAAGACACGTTACTAATTTTATTAGAAATTCCCTTCAGTAGGTGGAAAGATGAAGACAAAAAGGGATTTATTAATTAATTTATTAATTTGTGGGCGGCCAAAGAAATTAATAGAACTGTGCACTAAAGAAATAAAACCGGAAAGTCCTATAGCCTTCATCGCAAGGGATCTTGGTTCGAACAGTTCACATAGTTGTGCAGTAGTTATAGAACTGTTCTGTTGGCCTTGCTTACTATACAGTAACAGTAACAAATTTCCAAAACATTACGCGCGGGTTGGACAAACACAAAGACAGTGAGCAACATTTAAAGAACCAGTTACCACTTAGAACACGCACACAAGCACGATATCTGACACTTTACGGGAAAATGCAAGACTAAGTGCACTTAAATGTAATGTGAATGTGACATTAAATAGGAAGATCCTGGGACTTGTGATTAGAGTTGTTCTATATTAAGTTTACAGGAACTCTCTTCTAGAGGAGGGCCGATAACCTAGATGTTAGGCCCCTTAAAGCAACAATAATTATCATCATCATCATCATCTTCTGGAGGACATGACAAGATCTCTTTAAACCGTGTGCGCTTTAAGGAATTATTGAAGATACTGATATCTAAAAAGCCCTTAGAACCTCAAAATTATTTAAATAAAATTCAAAGTGTGTTCCCTGGAAATAACTGATGCAACATCAGAGTACATCAGAGATCATATTAAGGACCGACTTAATAATGTTAGAACCTCCGTGGCTTAGGCGGCAGCACGCCGGCCTCTCACCGCTGGGTCCGAGGTTCAAATCCCGGTCACTCCATGTGAGATCTGTGCTGGACAAAACGGAGGCAGACAGGTTTCTCTCCGGGTACCCCGGTTTTCCCTGTCAAAAATTTCATTCCAGCAACACTCTCCACTATCATTTCATTTCATCTGTCATTCATTTCATCATTGCCCCAGAGGAGTGCGTCAGGCCTCGGCAGCCGGCACAGTTCATATCCTCGCTGCTAGATGGGGGGGGGGGGGCTTCATTCATTCCATTGCTGACCCGGTCGGAGACTATAGAAGCAGGCTGTGGATTTTCATTTTTTTCTTAATAATGTTCCGCTTTTTTCTAAGCTAACGCATGGCTGTGATAAATTACAATTCTTAAATAAGTCTTATAGATTCCGACAAATTTGAGCTGTATAACAAACATATTCAGCAATAGGCCTACCCCACATTTAAGAAATGAGCTGTCACTCTTTTATGCTCATGAATCCTACAACGTAAAAATAGTCGGGAGAAATACATCAAGAACTCCATGAATAGAAGAGACTTACAAACTTTTGCTTAAGGACACCACGTACTCTTGCATGATGAAAATATCGATTTTTTAGCCTACTTTTCACATTTTGCAAAAATGAGGAAAAAGTAGACTTGTGAGATCGGGCAAATGTGTGTCTGTCTGTCTGTCTGTCCTTCTGTCTGTCTGTCTGTCTGTCTGGCTGTGTGTGTGTGTCCCCCTATCAACTCCTAAACGGCTGCAGCAATCGAAACAAAATTTGGTAGGAGTAAAGATCTATACCTGAATATCTCAGGGCCATATTTGAAAATGATGTCAGTGCTACCAACTGCTAAAAAATCACAATTGAAATTTGAGCTCCATGTTGGATATCTTAGAAAGTATGAATGGGAGCTATTTCAAAATTGGCACACGTACAGATCATAATATTTCAGTTTAATTTCCAGGAGGCTAAACATGGCAGTATTGCCAAAATGATTATAAGCCTCCTGATAGGTCCAATTTTTAAATGCATATAACTTCTATACTATCAATTGGAATTCAACCAAATTTCGTATGTTGTATGTGTACACAACCAGATATGACTGAGCGTATTCTTCAGACCTACCAGGGCTGCCAACTGTTAATAAATGCTCCTATTTTATTTTATCCAAATACCAATATATCAGAAAGTATGCAAGCCGACAGCTTTAAACTATGCACACGTATAGTCCCTGACATTCTATATTAATTTGGAGTAACTTATATACGTCAGTGCTACCAACATGATTCTAAGCCTGCTGACAGGTCCAACTTTAAATACATGTAACTTCCATACTATCATTTGGATTTCAACCAAATTTCGTGTGTGCTATGTGTACCATAACAGATATGACTATGCGTATTCTAAGGAGCAACCAGTGCTGCCAACTGTTAATATGTGCTGTCCCTATTTTTGTTACCCTAATATCAATATATCAGAAAGTATGCAAGCCAATAGCTCTAAACTTTGCACACGTATAGTACCTGGCATTCTAGACGAATTTGGAGCAACTAATATACGTCAGTGCTGCCAACATGATTCTAAGCCTGCTGATAGGTCCAATTTTAAAATGCCTGTAACTTCTATACTAACTAATGGATTTCATTCAAAATTGGCACAACAATAGATCATATTATTTCAGATTATCTCTGACCAATACATGCATGGCATTGTTGCCAACATGATTTTACGCGCGCTGTTAGATCCAATGTTTAACTGCATGTAACGTCCATGCTATTCATTGGACTTCAACCAAATTTTGTATTTTGTACCTTAAGAGACGGAACTAAGAATATATTCAGTCATCAGGGCTGCCAACTGTAATGCTCTATTAGGATACATTATGCCAGGTATACAGTATTTCGAACTAATTGGAAATTTCGATATTAGCAACTTAATTTCGTCATTATTCTAGATAGGTTCATATTCTGTAGAATAATCATTGGCATGAAAAGTAGGCTGTATAGTTCTTCACGGAACTTCTTGTTTATTTTGGCGCCATCAAATTCTTCATTCTTTTCTGAATTCAAATATATATAGTTTGTGGGGCTTTTGATGTCTACAACTACCTTAAATTCGTTTTTCTTTTTAATTAGCGTCCCATGCTCTGAATAATTCACTTTTAACTTTGCCAGCTGTTTTCCGTTAATACTCATTTTTCATGTTTAGGTACCAATAACTAGGAAACCATTTAAGATAGAGGGCTAATTTTTTTACATTAACTTGCCTAATGGAGTACTTGAATATTAACCTATTTGCACTTCCAAAACATAGTAGGCATGGATTGGGAAGAGAAAAATTAATACATATTTTTGAATAAATTTAAAAAGAAAGAGTTCGGATTCTTTTTTCTTGCATTCTGTCCCAATAATAATGAAACAAAGTGGTTACCGGTACTCATCTGCCATAATCCATTCCAAGTGTGTGAACAGAATTTGAGAATATTTGATTGAAAAACATCTGAGAAATGTGTACCTGAAGCAAATTATACAACATTTTTTTGAAAATGTATCTGTCCAAATTTGTATTCATTTCACACATCCTATAAAAGCAAAGTAGCACTACATGGTCATAAACAGCTCAGAATATACCGCTTCTTATATGTGACAAGAATCATAGCTGTACCTTTAGCATAAATCCAGAAAATACTTACTAAAGTGATGCCACAAAAATAGACTTTTTCATCGTGTAAGAGTACGTGGTGACCTTAATTGGGTACTGGCAATACCTTCTACAAGTGCATCAGTAGAACGCAGTTTATCTTGTTTGAAAAGATTCAATACTTTTGCATGTAACACAATATCTCACTCCAGAATTACATCATTGGCTATCTCCATAAATCGTGAATTGTAGTTGAAATTGATTGAAGACCTTCTATGAGGACATCATAGATAAGATTGCCAACCTTAGAGAACGGAGGATTCAATTAAGCTATAAAAATAAGCGAGTTTGACTTTTGACTTTTTAGTGTGATAACTTATGTTTGGTTTGGTTTGGTTTTAAGTGCTAGGCTTTTAGTAGATATTTTAGCATTAAAATAGGAAAAGGATGCCAATATTCACAAACGCAAACATCATGCACTGATGAAATTAGGAGTTTGGCTCTCCACCTGATATTTCATCTACGAGCCGCCACTGATTGACTTAGTTATTGAATGCCACTCCGCTCATTGGTTCACTGACAGTTTGGGATGATGATCGCTTATTATGCTAGATGGAGCATAGCTACTTATCATTCCCGCTCGCCATGGTTTGGATGATTTAAGTTAATAGTCGTTTTCGGCGGCAACTTCAGCTTGATAATAATAATAATATAAAAATGAGAAATGAATCTACTTATGTTAATACTTTAGGAAGTAAGAGAGACCACTAGTGGGTTGGTTTTGTACTATGAAAGAATAATAGACCTATAGTAAGTAGGTGTCTGATTGAAATAATAGTTGATTTTTAATAAGCTTCGCTTTAATTTGGGGTATAATGTTATGGAAATGGATTGCCGGAGACTAATCTCTAAATGAAGCCGCTGACTGCGAGCGAAGCGAGCCGGCAGGGACTCTCAGCTTCGCAAATAAGGTGAACAGAGAGTTTCATTGTCAATAATAATGTTTGTTAAGCATGGTTATGTGCTGTGTAATATCCGGATTACAGCCATGAATTATGTTGTGGAGAAACACAGATACCTGTGGAATATTTTAAATTAAAACATTGCAAAATAATAAGTTTTCATTAAGAAATGTGCCCAGTTTTATAGTTTTAAAGAAAACCACAGAAAGAAACACTAGCAAACCCTCAAAATGAGTGAGAAATGCAGCGAGAAGAAAGTTGTTCCTGATCCAAACAGTGCTGCATCCTGTAGTGTGGTATTGACACTACATTACATAAAAGCGATCTCGCTTAGTTGAAGGGTTTCCCGCCCATCCAAGGTAAATCCATGTATGTTTTATGACCTTTTTCTGCGGTTCTCTTTAGAGCTATGAAACTGGATAAAATTTCTAAAGGAAACGTATTAGTTGCAGTATCAGGCTACAATTTAAAACATTTTGCAGATATCTGTGTTTCTCCATAACACAAATCATCACTGTAATCCCCATATTAGACTGCACAGATCTCTTCAAATGTAAAAGAAATAGGGATTTTTAGCCTACTTTTCACATTTTGCAAAAATGAGGAAAAAGTAGACTTATGAGACCGGGCAAATGTGTGTCTGTCTGTCTGTCTGTCTGTCCTTCTGTCTGTCTGTCTGTCTGGCTGTCTGGCTGTGTGTGTGTCCCCCCCTATCAACTCCTAAACGGCTTCAGCAATCGAAACAAAATTTGGTAGGAGTAAAGATCTATACCTGAATATCTCACGGCCATATTTGAATATGATGTCAGTGCTACCAACTGCTAAAAAATCGCAATTGAAATTTGAGCTCCATGTTGGATATCTTAGAAAGTATGAATGGGAGCGATTTCAAAATTGGCACACGTACAGATCATAATATTTCAGTTTAATTTCCAGGAGGCTAAACAAGGCAGTGTTGCCAAAATGATTATAAGCCTCCTGATAAGTCCAATTTTTAAATGCATATAACTTCTATACTATCAATTGGAATTCAACCAAATTTCGTACGTTGTATGTGTACATAACCAGATATGACTGAGCGTATTCTTAAGACCTACCAGGGCTGCCAACTGTTAATAAATGCTCCTAATTTTTTTAAATCCAAATACCAATATATCAGAAAGTATGCAAGCCGACAGCTTTAAACTATGCACACGTATAGTACCTGACATTCTATATTAATTTGGAGTAACTTATATACGTCAGTGCTACCAACATGATTCTAAGCCTGCTGACAGGTACAACTTTAAATACATGTAACTTCCATACTATCATTTGGATTTCAACCAAATTTCGTATGTGCTATGTGTACCATAACAGATATGACTATGCGTATTCTAAGGAGCAACCAGTGCTGCCAACTGTTAATATGTGCTGTCCCTATTTCTGTTACCCTAATATCAATATATCAGAAAGTATGCAAGCCAATAGCTCTAAACTTTGCACACGTATAGTACCTGGCATTCTAGACGAATTTGGAGTAACAAATATACGTCAGTGCTGCCAACATGATTCTAAGCCTGCTGATAGGTCCAATTTTAAAATGCATGTAACTTCTATACTAACTAATGGATTTCATTCAAAATTGGCACAACAATAGATCATATTATTTCAGATTATTTCTGACCAATACATGCATGACATTGTTGCCAACATGATTTTACGCGCGCTGTTAGATCCAATGTTTAACTGCATGTAACATCCATGCTATTCATTGGACATCAACCAAATTTTGTATTTTGTACCTTAAGAGACGGAACTAAGAATATATTCAGTCATCAGGGCTGCCAACTGTAGTGCTCTATTAGGATACATTATGCCAGGTATACAGTATTTCGAACTAATTGGAAATTTCGATATTAGCAAATTAATTTCGTCATTATTCTAGATAGGTTCATATTCTGTAGAATAATCATTGGCATGAAAAGTAGGCTGTATAGTTCTTCACGGAACTTCTTGTTTCTATTATTTTACACAAAGAAACTTAGTAAGTTCAAAATGAGGTGCGATAGATTAATGAATATTTCTGCAAATGTTCCTCTGAACACGTAGACTACTAGTTTCTAGGAAAGTATCGCATGCCTGAGACCAAACGTTTATGGACAGGAGTGGAATTCATGATCTCGATGAAATAGGTATGTGATTTTTCCAACATAAAGTGTCTTACAGCCGAAGTCGTCGAAGTTTTTCAGAGCGTTAAAACTCCCTCAGTATTGGTTGGTTGGTTCTTAGTTTAGGGGCTGCGACAACGCGGTCATGTAGCCCCGTGTACTTTGGGTGTGTGTAGAATTTGTCTGATATCCGGTGTTAATTGTGATGGCTGTATTTGTGTGTGTTATCTGTGTTTCAGGTAGAAGGACTGCAGACGATGAATTTTTTTCGAGTAGTTCCTACTTTTGCCACCAAATGCTACCATCCGCGACACCTAGCTGCGGACGCCATTACTAAATACCATCGCAGTCAGCCCCCGGTGGCGAACGTTGGAACACATATAGCGTTATCAAACTAACCTACAAATTTTTGCTTCCACAAGTGTGGTTAGTGAAAGGTTCTTCTTCATGCCATAAATCTATGACATGGGACCGCCGGTTTTACTTCCCCTCCGAAGGAAGGCATACTGAGAGATTTTTAACGCTCTTAAAAAATATGACGACTTCGGCCGGGTTTGAACCAGCTATATTGGGCATTGAAGCTCAGCATGCTACCGACTACGCCACCGAAGCCACTCTCCCTCAGTATACCTTCCTTTGGAGGGGAAGTAAAACCGGTGGGCTCATATCATAGATTTATGGCATGTAAAAGAACCTTCCACTAACTAAACTTGGGTGAAGCAAAAATTTGTAGGTCAGGTTTGATTAATGCTCTTAAGTTCCAACGTTCGTCACCAGGCACTGGTTGCGATGGCATCTAGTAGTAGCCAAGTTTACAGCTAGGTGTCGTGTACGATAGCATTAGGTAGCGAAAGTACTTGAAATCATTGTCTGCAGTCCTTACTTGAATTAAAACAGATAACACACACTAATACAGCCTTCCCAATTAACATGTAATCGAGAAGGATACGCATGAAATAATGGTATAAGTTATATGAGATCCCTCAGATTAGAGACAGCGATGTCTCTGTTTAAAGCAAAAATACTGCCATTATTGACGTATGGCTTAGGAATGATCTGGCCGTATCTCTCAATGAAAAACCTCTCCACATTAGAAAGAGTAAAAGCAGTAACTTATAGAGTACATTATGATGATGATGATGATAATTGTTGTTTTAAGGGGCCTACCATCGAGGTTATCGGCCCCAGAGTAGGTGAAAGTGGGGAGGTTTGACCATAAGGGAGGTTTGACCCACCGCTTTATTTTAAAAACCCCGCAAATTTTGGCAATGCCATCTACTGGACTCTTTTTGACCTAAACATTAGATGTAAGTTTTAGGATCTAGGAGGCAGTGAATGAAAACAGAAGAGAGTAGTTACTCCATGTTTGATTTGAAGCTTGCCGCTCTTTCTTTGGTGGTCTGATTTGTAAGAGTATAGGTGAGTACTGTACCAATGTTTCTAAATAATGAGTGTTTTGTTCTATAATGCATGTTATAAGCTTCACATTTATATACATGGAATTTGGTTTACCCAACATTACGATCGGCAAATGTCTTTATATTTTAAAAATGGCTCCCTAGGGAGGTTTGACCCAAAAATATGGGGAGGTTTGATCCTCATAATTATTTGTAAATGAATATTTACATTGTATTATTTCTTATGTTTTATTAGGAAGCCTAAGGGTAATCCCAGGAAGAGGGTGGAACCTGAAATCATGAAAACGGCAGTGAAACGGGTCATAGAAGATGGTGTGAGTGTTCGAGCAGCTGCACTAATGTATTCCGTGGACAGAAAAACATTAGGGAGGTATGTTTCTAAAGTTCAATTAGGTCAAGAAACAGGGTTCGAAGCCGACCACAATAGCTGCCAGATATTTTCAAATGAGGAAGAATCAGATTTAGAAAATTACCTGATTGCCGCATCAAAATTAAATTATGGACTAACTCCAAAAGACTTCCTGAGATTTTCATATGACTATGCAATAGCAAGAGGTATACAGATTCCAAATAACTGGCAGAAGAATAAACAGGCTAGTTATGATTGGTCAAGGGGATTTATGCGACGCCATAAACTCCTTTCATTAACAAGTCCTCAAGGCACAAGTCTGGGTAGAGCAACAGCATTTAATCAGACTACTGTTGCTGAATTTTACGAAAATTTAAGGTCTGTGTACGAGAAATCAGGATTTACGCCTGAATCCATATTCAACCTTGACGAGACTGGTGTCACAACAGATCAGAAATCAGGGAAAGTGATTGCAGCAAGAGGAGAGAAGCAGGTCTCAAAAATGACCAGTGCTGAAAGAGGGACATTAGTTACACTTCGTTGTGCAGTTAGTGCTGTAGGAACTGCAGTTCCAACCTTCTTTGTGTTTCCTAGGCAGAGAGTGAATGATCGAATGACGGATGGTGCACCAGTTGGTTCATGTGTTGCTGCAAATCCAAGTGGATGGATGACGGGGGAAACATTTGAACGGTATTGGGATCATTTTGTCAAGCACACAAAATGTTCCAAGGACCGTCCAGTCTTGGTTATTTTAGATAACCATGAGTCGCACATCACTCCTCGAACCCTACAAATCGCTAAGGACAATGGCATCACCCTACTTACATTGCCACCACACACCAGTCAAAAGCTGCAACCACTGGACAGGACTGTATTTGGGCCATTCAAAACGGCCTACAATGTTGTTGTGGACGATTTCATGAGGTCTCATCCGGGAGAGACAGTAAATATTTACCACATCCCAAGATTTGTTGGAACTGCTTTTCCCATTTCATTCACTCCTGCAAATATATTAAGTGGATTCAGGTGCACTGGGATATGGCCTTTTCAATCTAACATTTTTTCCACTACAGACTGCATGAGCTAATATGTGAGTGATCGACCATGTGTTCCGAGTGCAGACGGGGAAGCAACTATGCCTACTAGCAGTGAACAACTGGCACTATTGGTCAAACCCTCTACAAGTGGAGTCTCGCCACGGGATGTCAGACCCTTTCCCAAAGCGGGACCAATAAAGAGTCAAAACGGGCGAAAAAGGACAGTTAGTAGGGTGCTGACAGACACTCCAGTTAAAGCTGCCATTGAAGAGGAATATGAACAACGTCAGGCAAAGAAGAGGAAACAAACTGAGCCTCGACCTCCTCGAAAAGCTGTCTGCCGCAAAATATTTCCTAATGAAGATCATTCGGAGGATTCAAGTGACGATTCAGAATATGAGGAACTAAAAGATGAAAACTGGGGTTTAAATTCTGTTAAGAGTGGAGATTTTGTTTTGGTGAGATTTTTCACCAAATCTACAAGATGCCACTATGTTGGAAAGGTGGTAGAGAGCAAAGGTGAAGAATGTAAAGTGAAATTTCTGCGCCGCTATCGGCTAGAATCAGACTTTTTCGTGTACCCCGTTGTTGAAGATGTTGGTTTTGTTCCAATTGAGGATTTAAAGGAACTCCCAAATCTACTTCTTCAAGAAGGATCTGAAAGGCTGGCATCGCGTTACAGGTTTCCAGTAAGATTTAGCAACATTAATGTTCGTTGAGTGACTTAGTAGGATATAACAATGAATATCAGTTGTAGTTCATTAGAAACACCGATACTATGTAAATATGACGTTTGTACTTATGCATAGCAATACATTATTATAAAGACCTGAATATTGTGATGTTTGAAGCCATATTTTCAGTGTTGCCTAAGTAAACAAGAGTTTAGTGCTTTTCAGTCGGTCAACACGAACGTACCCAAAAGAGATGGGTTATGCCCTAATCCTGAAATAAATTACATGAGATTAATAAAACACTAGGATGACCAGTTTCGATCGTCAAGCGATCATCATCAGATCCATTACACTTAGGCTACAAAATCGATGTTTGAAATACAGGTGAAAATATTTACAATCATGAATTTAGACAAGTCAATTTGGTTCAATAATTGTACATATTGTAAATATTTTCACCTGTATTTCAAACATAGATTTTGTAGCCTAAGTGTAATGGATCTGATGATGATCGCTTGACGATCGAAACTGGTCATCCTAGTGTTTTATTAATCTCATGTAATGTATTTCAGGATTAGGGCATAACCCATCTCTTTTGGGTACATTCGTGTTGACCGACTGAAAAGCACTAAACTCTTGTTTAAAGACCTGAATGTTATAACGTTTTGTATGAATGGGTCAAACCTCCCACAACATGGGTCAAACCTCCCACAACTGGGGAGGTTTGACCCACTTTACATCATATACATAAATTAATTATGCACTTTTAATTACATGCAGTGAAGCATAGTTAAAATCACAGTGTGTCTCTGGATTGTTTCATTATCTTTTAGTCAAAAGAGATCAACTTTAAGAGCATAATGTGATGAAATAAAAAATAAAGTGTTAAAACGGGTCAAACCTCCCCTACATTATGAAAGCAATTGGAGTTTCAAAGACAACAAGAACCAGATTAGTTTATCTCCTGGCAAGAGAATCCTTCCTCATAGAAGATCTTAGGACACGAATACATCTACCCACACAAATGTATCAGAGAACCTATTGGCAACACTCATCCAAAAGCGAGAAGATGTATATCCGGATTTTTTTTTTTGTATCTGGCGCCATGATTGATCGATCATGGATGAAAGCAACCTTCGAAATGCGTCCCGTCTATACAAGAATGGCAGTACACGGCTTCCATCACATCTTTTGTCACAACAAGACGTAGCATGTGCCTTCAATTACATGGAAGCGTCAACTGTGTGGACACTGAAAATATGCACAAAAACAAGGACAATCGGTGATTGTGCGAAGCCAAAAAAAATCAAGTTAATATAAATAGTATTTTTGTAAACCTAAGGCCGCTTGGCTGCATTAAATGTTTAATTTGAAAAATGTTTTCTATCTAAAATACTTAAAAAATAAAATCAGATCTGTTCCAAATGTTGATTAACCAAATTATATATTCCTGCCATTACAGATTACCACAGCTAATAAACTTCCACAGATCACACACTAACTCCCACATATATTGTTCTTGGTAGTGCCATCTACTAGGCATATTTGTAACTTCTGTATATGAAGGGATGTTTTGCGCGACAACATCGGCGCTGGTACATAATCACAGTCATGCTGTTGTTTGAGTCTTCAGTGTTTTGACTGGTTTGATGCAGCCCTCCATGGCTCCCTGTCTTGAGCTAATCGTTTCATCTCTACATAGCTACCACACCCTACACCCGAGGCAATCTGTTTAACATATTCTAACCTTGGTCTACCCCTACAGTTCTTGTCCTCGAGCCTTCCTTCCATAACTAAGCTTGCTATTCCTGGGTGTCTTAGTGTGTGTCCTACCAACCTATCTCTTCTCTTCATTAGCAGTCGCCAGAAATATCTCTCCTCTCCCACTCGTCTTAATACCTCTTCCTTTGTAATCCTATCTACCCATCTGATCTTCATCATTCTCCAGTAACACCACATTTCAAACGCTTCAATTCTCCTCTTTCCTCCTGCACCAATAGTCCAAGTTTCACTTCCATAGAGTGCCACGCTCCAGACAAAGGCTTTCAAAAATGATTTCCTAATACCTAAATCTATATTCTACGTCAACAGATTCCTTTTCGGTAGAAATGCTTTCCTTGCCTGAGCCAACCTCCTTTTCAAACCCTCTTTGCTTCGTCGATCACTGGTTATTTTGCTTCCTAAGTAACAGAAGTCTCCTACTTCCTTCAGCTTTTCACCTGCCAATTTGATGTCCATACAGGTCTCTGATTTATTTCGGCTGTGTTCCAATATTTTTGTTTTACATTTATTAATTTTCATCATGAATTCTTTCCTCAAGACGGAGTCCATACCATTCAAAAACTCATTCAAATCCTCAGGCGTGTCGGCCAAGATGACGATGTCATCAGCAAATCTCAGAGTTGATATTACTTCTCCTTGAATCGTCACTCCCACTTTAAATTTCTCTCTAATTTCCTTCATTGCTTGTCCAATGTAAAGATTGAAAAGTATGGGTGATAAGTTGCAGCCTAGCCTCACACCTTTCTGAATACCAGCTTCTCTCTCATGTCCTTCAGCTCGAATGACTGCTGTCTGGTTTCTGTATAGATTGTAGATCACCCTCCTAACCCTGTACTTTATTCCTATCATTTTCAAAATGTCACATTCCCTTGCAAAAACCAAATTTGACCTCGGAGGCACTTATACCGTTGTGCATGTCTGCTCCTCTATTTGGTTAAGAAAGAATTCACTAGAATTAAATATGGCTAGAATAAACGGCAACTGCAAGGAACTTGATAGCGCTGAAATAAGGTTGCAAACTCAGACCTATAGTCTTTAACCTTCCATCAGGGGCAAACTAAATACTATCACCATCGGGCGCAACTAATCTGTCAGATTAACCCGTTGAGTGCTTCAGTCGTATATAAACGGCGCACAAGAACTTTTATTATTTTTTCATCCGCCCAGGGGCTCACATCTAGTGAGACGTGGGTTGGTGAGCACGGGACCCCAGCTGAGTCCGGCCTTGCTTCCACTTACTTGTGCCGGGCTCCTCTCCGTCTTCTTTCCTGTCGAACTCTCTTGGTCAACTCTTTTTCTCTTCCGACCCCGACGGTAGGGCGTATCCGAGGCCTAGGGAGTCTTTCACTTTTCCGCCTTAATTGGCCCTGCCTCATCTTTCCTGATACCCTCATTCTTCGATAGGTCAGCTTTCTTTTTCTTTTCATGTTATCTCCTGCCTTCTGCTCAAGGCCCTCAAGGAGGCAGGGTGTATGTATCCCCACCACTTTTGGTGCAACCTGGATAGTGCTACATCTTGAAAGGCTCACGGCTGGTGAGTTTGGGAGTTGGCGACTCCGTGGGATTCCTGAGCTGGGTCCGTTTCGTCCCCTTTTTCCTCTGACCTTTGGGTGGGCTCTCTGCCCTTTTCTATCTGCTTTTCATGGCTCTCCTTCCTTCCAAGTCCCTCAATCCTCACTCTTCGAGGGTTCAGGGCATTTCATTTCTTCCTGTCCCTCATTTGCGTTATCCTTTATCTGTTTACCATTTCTTCTTCTAGTAAGTAATTTTATAGTTAGTAGGCTATTAGTTATAGTTTTCATTCTCATCTCATCTTTCACTATCACCCAAACCATTAGGGGCCAATAATCTAGATGTTAGGCCCCTTAAATCAACAATTATCATCATCATCATCATCATCATCATATTTTTTAATATTCCCCATTCGCTTTCGAATGCTGAATAGACATCTGGCATGTTTTGCCATCTGTTGGGCATTATAAAGTACTACTTGGGTTTGGATATTTGCTTCCAGAAGTGACGCCTGTCCTCTACAGCTAGAGTTCATCTGATCAAAGAATATCAATTTTTGTACCAGCAAGGAGCAACAAGTATTGAAATGAAAATCCACAGCCTGCTTCCAGTCGACCGACCGGATCAGGGAATGGAATGAATGAAGCCCCCATCTAGTGGTGAGGATATGAACTGTGCCGGCTGCCGAAGCCTGTCGCACTCCCCTGGGGCAATGATTAAATGAATGACTGATTAAATGAAATGATAGTGGACAGTGTTGCTGGAACGAAATTGTGACAGGGAAAACCAGTGTACCCGGTGAAAAGCCTGCCTGCCTCCGCCTTATCCAACACAAATTTCACATGGAGTGACCGAGATTAGAACCACGAACCCAGCGGTGAGTGGCCGGCATGCTGCCGTCTAACAAGGAGAAGTCGCCAAGTGGTTTACGAGAAAAGTGTTCAAATTTGGAGGGTTTGATCTTCTTGAGAAAATTTTTCTCGCACACGTTCCCGGCTCGTTTCCGTGGCGTAGTCGCTAGCGCACTGGCGTGGGAACTTCATGGTGTCGAGTTCGAGTCAGACCTTGGGCAGTACTTTTTTTTCTTTTACTGTTATTATCCATTTTTCGCAGTACCTTGATAATGTCCTCTGTAAAACTTTTACCCATAGGCGTTACTTTACGTGTGATATTTGACGGAGAGCTAAGCTTGCGCGATTTTAGAGTCTGCATGCATATGTGCAGTGCGTCTGTAATGTCCTGCCGTGAATCAACTCCAAGACAATAAAAATTCGTCGTCTTCACTTTTTTTTATTTTTTTTATTTAGTCAATTTACCCTCTAGGTTGGTGGATCCCACGGACTCAGCGAGGGAACTCACCACTACCGCTTCTATGGGCAGTGTCCTGGAGCTTGGAACATCTGGTCGGGATGGATACAACTGGGGAGGTGTGATCAGCACTTCGCCCAGGCGGCCTCACCTGCAAAGCGAACAGGGGCCTCATGAGGGATGGGAACGGATGGAAGATTGGGATGAATAGGCTAGGAAGAGGGAAGGAGGCGGCCGTGGCCTTACAGTAGGTACCATCCCGGCATTTGCCCGAAGACGAAGTGGGAAACCACGGAAAACACTTCGAGGATGGCTGAGGGGGAATCGAACCCCCTCTACTAATTTGGGCCACCCGAGGCTGAGTAGACCCCGTTCCAGTCCTCGTACCACTTTTCAAATTTCGTGGCAGATCCGGGAATCGAACCCAGGACCTCCGGGGCGGCAGCTAACCGTGCTGACCGCTACGCTACGGAGGCGACCGTCGTCTTCATCATTTGTAAATATTGTAGAAGTAGGTGGTGGCGATCCCATTTTATCGTCGATGACCGAGCTTACCGCGTTCTAGAAAATGTAGATTGTAGACATCCGCACACACGTAATATTCAATACGCATAAACGTCATTCAAGACCTCCGACTTATCGTCACTTGCGTGAAGAAGAGTGTTCCGCGATGTTTCTCATACGAGTTCCGTATCGAGTTTTGGATACAGACAGTTTAGCGTGTTGGTAGAACAGAGGGAAGGGCTCTTGCGTTCCTGCATTAGACACGGCGCAGTGCACATGAACGTAGCGTCGCCGGCCACGCTGCATTTAAATTCTAACGAATAAAATTTACGACTACTGTCGACCAAAGTATTATGTGCACTCGAGTTTGAAGGTTGTTTGTGAAGTAACCAATAAACCTACATAAAATCCAATAACATCATCATTTTCGTCGTTCTATTTTACGTTAGGTCATGTAGGTTTGGAATTTTTAATTGATATTTTAATATATTTTATCGCCCTTCCCCGCGCGGGAAACCTATGTTAAAGGGTAATGGAGTCTGTTGAGTTTGAGTTTACTCCGGCGGCTTCGGTAGCATGCTGAGCTTCTATGCCCAAGATCGCGGGTTCAAATCCGGCCGAAGTCGTCAGATTTGTTAAGAGCGTTAAAAATCCCTCAGTATTCCTTCCTTCGGAGGGGAAATAAGACCGGCGGTCCCATGCCGCAGATTTATGGCATGTTAAAGAACCTTCCACTAATTACACCTGTGTGAAGCTAAATTGTATAGGTTAAGAATGTAAACAACGCTCTTAGTCCCTACGTTCGTTGCCAAGAGCCGACTGCGGTGACGTCTGGTAGGTAAGTTCTGAAATAGTAGTCGTTGACGGTGGCGTTTGGCGGCAAAAGTAGGAACTACTTGAAAATTGATCGTCTGCAGTCCTTACTTGAATTAAAACAGATACACACACTAATACAGTCATCACAATTAACACCGGTTATCAGACAGATTCTACACACACCCAAAGTACAAGGGGCTACATGACCGCGTTGTCGCAGCCCCTAATCTTAAGAACCAACCAACCAACCAACCTGAGTTTACTCCTGGGTTCTGGCGTTTTGCGATATGGAGACGGCGAGTGAGTGACGTCATGCAGTAGAGTGCACCTTCCGCTTTCCGTTCCCCGCGCGGGAAGCCCAAGTTAATGGGTAATGGAGTCTGTTGAAAGAGCCCTCCTGAGCCCTTCTAACATTTGTAGCATGCGTCATTTGAAATTATATAAAGTCTAGTCTCTCACACTGACTGTATCTTTTTTTATTTGTAAGTTGTTCAATAACGGCAGATGTTTGTGGCGGACACATTGACGTCATATTGCGTTGCCAACATGTCCGATACAAAATACACCACACGTAACATTGTAATTATGTGAAAAGAGAAAAATTGGCAAAACCATTGGCCTGGATACAGATTATTGATGCGCGACTACCCCCACTGTGCGTGACAAAAACCAGGGGGGTTTATGTTGGTAGGGCCGCGCTACCTAACAATTATTGGTCTATAGAGCATCCAGCGTTTAGAAAAGACTGTGGAGCCTTATGGCGACAGTGTTGCTAACTCTAGGCAGAGGTAGCGCTGACGTCATACGTTATGTTCACCCGCTTCGAATACTGCGCTTTCATAAGTTAGCGAGACAACACAACCCCAGCAGCTACCTGAAGTAGAACACGCCCAGGAAGGAGCAGTTTTGCAGGTGTTAACGGATTGGACCAGGATTAAGGATACTGTATGCGAAGAGAACCAATAACGACATTCATTTCGTTGTGATATGACGCATTTCTGATTGACAGATGTCGAGAGCACACCCCTTCCTTCCTTCTGGGATGTATGCAGACGATGTTAACAATTATTATGTCAGCAATACTGTTGATCATCACCTCTTTAGTTATTGGTTAGGCTGTAATTTAGTTTCTTTCAATTTTATTCTTGTTGTTTTGTTTAGATTAATATTTGTAATATTGTAGTGAGTTAGCCGTGCGGTTAGGGGCGCGCAGCTGTGAGCTTGCATTCGGGAGATAGTGGGTTGGAACCAAACTGTCGGCAGCCCTGATTCGATCGAACAGAAAATAAAACAGACACACAACAGTAACACCAATAACGGATAGTGCTTCAGAACTTATGTTGCCGGCGGAACTGAGCACGTGCTCCACTCCGGGCGAGCATGCAGCACAGGACGAGGCTCTTCTTTCGAGCGTGCTAACCTCGAAAATTTTTAAATTACTAAGACGTAATATAAACGATACTTGTATGCCATAACAAAGGTGATCAATTGGCAGATAATTGTAGGAAGCTATTATGACGAAAACTATATATGTTCAGAGTTCCTTCATGATAAAAGGTGAGGTAACAAAACCAGTGTAGGGGGGGGTTCCGTTAAAAGTAAAGGCCCATAAGGCCCACAGTCTTTTCTGAACGCTGGATGCTCTATAGGCAAAAACCATTGGTTTGGAGGAAAATATTGGTCTATTGGTCTGGATAAAGATTATTGATGCGTGACTACCCCCATTGTGCGTGACAAAAACCTTGGGTGTTAATATTAGCTAACGCGGCCCGCAGGGCCTCGCTATCTAACAATTATTGGCCTAGGCGAAAACCATTGGTTTGGCGCACTTTCGCATTAACTTAACGGCACTCTTTTGTTTTACGATAGCGGATGCGATATAGTACCGAATGAGTTGGGTTGGCAATACTGTATAAGTTGCTAGAAATGGCGGAATCGGCTGGAATTTCATCTATAAAAGTCGTGTACTACAGGGCGTCACGATATGTTCTCCGCAGTGTAGTTACGTTGGCAGCACGACTATCGCTTGTATTATAACAAACAAACAATAAACTTTGCACTCGCCACAACCATTCATAACAGATGCTGGAAGTGCAGATGACACATACGCTCTCTTATTGCAATAGAGCATCCAGCGTTTAGAAAAGACTGTGGGTCTTATGGGCTTTTACTTTTAACGGAAACCCCCCTACACTGGTTTTGTTACCTTACCTTTCATCATGAAGGAACTCTGAACATATATATTTTTCGTCATAATAGCTTCCTACAATTATCTGCCAATTGATTACCCTTGTTATTGCATACGAGTATCGTTTATATTACGTCTTAGTAATTTAAAAATGTTCGAGGTGAGCATGCTGGAAGGAAGAGCCTTGTCCTGTGCTGCATGCTCGCCCGGAGTGGAGCACGTGCTCAGTTCCGCCGGCAACATAAGTTCTGAAGCACTATCCGTCATTGATGTTATTATTGTGTTTCTGTTCGATCGAATCAGGACTGCCGACAGTTGGGTTCGAACCCACTATCTCCCGAATGCAAGCTCACAGCTGCACGGCTAACTCATACAATAGTACAAATATTAATCTAAACAAAACAAGAATAAAATTGAAAGAAACTAAATTATAGCCAAACTAACAACAAAAAAGGTGATGATCAACAGTATTGCTGATGTAAAAATTGTTAACATCGTCAGCATACAGTACATCCAGGAAGGAAGGAATGAAGGGTTGTCCTCTCGACATGTGTCAAGCAGTAATGCGTCATATCACAACGAAATGAATGCTGTTACTGGTTCTCTTCGCGAAAGGTATCCTTGATACTGGTCCATCCGTTAACACCTGCAAAACTGCTCCTTCCTGGGCATGTTCTATTTCAGATAGTTGTTGGGGTTGTGTTGTCTCGCTAACTTATGAAAGCGCAGTACTCGAAGCGGGTGAACATAACGTATGACGTCAGCGCTACCTCTGCCTAGAGTTAGCAACACTGTCGCCATAAGGCTCCACAGTCTTTTCTAAACGCTGGATGCTCTATAGCGCTTAGAGACAGCCCAGCGGGGCTAACGAAATGACCCGAATGCTCACGAATATAACCGATCACCCAACCTCTTCCACGTACTATGTAAGACAGTCCAAGCGGGGCATGATCCTTGGGCAGCCATTTTTCTTTCGTTTATCGATGGGCTAATTGTTCGGTGAATAATCGCTTGATTTGTTGTTCTGTGCGTTAATTCTCAGGTACTCGCTGGACAACTGAATTAAACTAAAGTTCAGCCGCTGAGCCTCATGCAGGGTGGCCATCCCCTTATCTCCACTAATATCTTCCCTGGCCCTTTCTCAGCAGCTTGTGAATTGCTTGGAAAATCCGTTTCATGTACCTGAGTTTCTAGTGAACAAATATATTTCACTTGCGAAAAAATATATTTCATTTACAGAAAGAGACAGAATATGTAATTTTAAATGTTCATTTTTAAGTTTAAAAATGTCATTTTGATCAAATACGGTATGTAAAATAAAAACACAGAATATTAATTTTAAAGTAAAAATATCTAAAACAAATATTATGATCAAATATGTAAAATATGTAACAATAAAATGTAATTAGATGATAACTAAGGTTCTAATTCATGGACATTTATAATTTTAGTTATGTATAAGCAAAGGGAAGGAATATGTATTTATATAAAAATCCTAGCCCTAATGATCGGTCTAGGTTGTGAAGTTTCGGGTACGTTCGGATTGACCCGCTGCGCTGGTCTGCCTCGGTGCGTGTTAAAACATCGTGAAGGGGGATGGATGATCGGTTGCGGTCATGAGTAATCGGGTCGCTTCGTTAGACCCGCTGGGCTGTCTCTAAGCGCTAGTGCTTGTATCATAACAAACAGACAGTAAACTTTGCACTCACCACAGCCATTCATAACAGATGCTGGAAGTGCTGATGACACATACGCTCTCTAATTGCAATACACACTGACGATTTCGACAGCCTACAGCCCACACGTGTGGGAGTCACCCTGTCAAGGACACCGTGCTGCCAACTAAACTGCTGATGCTAGCTCTGGGAGAAACCGGCAGTCACCGCGGAGAGCATTTCCTGGCGCCCTATATTTGGGATGGCTGGGTGGGTTACAGACAGCGGAGGAGTAAACATCTATTACTATATTAACTCCAGATTTTTATCATCATTTTAAATGATCTTGTCGACTTCGTCGTTACGCTGGGGTCTGGCGTTACGTTACGGTGACGGGACGAAATGTACCCAGATGCACTGAGGTGTGTGACGTCATAGTACCGCTTGGTGCATATGTTCCTCGGCAATCTCTACTTCGTTAGTATAAGACAAAAATCCCCGATTCTTGGATGTCACGGGTAATCTCGAGTACCACTGGATGACTTTTGATGCGGGTTTCACCATTCTGTAAAGGATATCTCGAGAAAAGATTCTGTAGAAAATAATTTATGTATGATCAAAGGAAGCCAAGTTTTAACGATTTCAGTGAAAAAGTCGAAAACAAACTTGGCGTCCCAGCGCTTCTTAAGCTTACGCTGGGCAAACCGTTAAAAATATCAATATACTATGAGCGTAAGAGTTGGTCAGCATGAAAAGTTCTACAAAAAAGTCCGCGAGAGCATATCTCTATCTTCAATACATCGCCCACTATTAGTGGTTTTAGACTGGATGGAAGGGGCACGTCCCCGCGCACTCTGGTGAGCGTGACGGCATCCCGCGCGCTTGACCTTGCTTTGCCCTTGGTTTGCACTTGTCGTTCGCGAGTAATTTGAAATAAGATAAGCAAGATAAGTATTATGCAGATAATTTTCTAACATGTCAAGAGTCTTAGGCTTCGAGCGAAGCGAGAAGCCTCCAGCCTTTCTAGCATTTTTCAGCATTTGTAGCATTTAAAATGATACAAAGTCTAGTCTTTCAGACCTACTGTCACTTTTTTTCAAAATGCAAATGAGAAAACTCTGCACAGAGGTAGAAAATGGCTACAGTAACTGGGCAACTCAGCACTTAAAGGGCTAACCATTCAAATATACGCCAATCTATATCGACTAGAATTTGGCTTCTGATTTAAATGTTGCATTTTTATTAACTTTAAGATAGGAAAGTATCCTTAAAAAATATAAAATATCCATTTACTAAAATCAGAAAATTAATTACGTACTGTATTATGATCAAATGAGACAATGAACTGAAGAAGAGGAGACTGGTGTTCCTGGGACATCTGTACAGAATGCGCGACAATAGACATACTAACCAAAACGTACCTCTTCTGCATTTTTACCCAACATCCTTCCTGAGTTAAACAGGGTCACTTTAGGCGACAATATAATAACGTGAGTTATGAAAAGCGTCTTACCTTATGGAAGTGATGTTCATATCACTCAGAATTCCTTGCGGATCAATGGACGTTTCACGCACATACACTCACTCATTTTACTTAACACTTCAGTCCACATCAACCGCCGCACGACCGATTAGACCGGCTCAAACACAACTGATGTGTATAGACTCGTCTCGAAGTATTGCTTCTGAAGCAATGAAGCCAACAGCGCTAAGCGTAGAGATGGTAGGTCTATCGACTACTTTTAACCATCGACTGACTAGTCATTCGTTGGAAGAAACTATCGACTAGATAGTCGACTACTTTCAGTCGAAAGGTTACCTGAATTCGCATAAGTCCTAAGCGTGTCGATTCATGTATTTGACTGAAAGTAGTCGCTTCTAGGTGGCATACAAAGCAGTGTAAGTCATTACCCGCGGAGTTCAGTCATACCAACAGATGAAAAACGATTTTCTCCTCAACCGACGTATTTTTACAGACGTCAGTTTGGAGTACGCGACACTCGGCAACATGCAATTGATTGGTCAAAGTTATTTATTTTTACTGTGTTTCGAAATGGTGGTTGCGGCGTCGTGTAGAGTGCAGCCATTATTTCCAATGTTGCACATTTCATTTAATGCAAAATGTGTCTGAGTAAATGTTCCCCGATATTGGTACAGGGCACATTACCTGTATGTACTGTGGATAAGTGAATCAATAGAGGAATACTTAATTAAATTACTAGAACTGAAAGGGAGTTCTTACGTACCGGTAACAATTCCATTGCCAACATTGAAATAATCACACATCATTTTTTATGCCACAAAATAAATGCAAAATATTTCCATAGAGCCACAAACAAGTAATTTAATCCTCTCTAAAGTAATGCCGTTAACTTACGCGTAATACCGCTTATTTACTTATGTATTGCATGGTAGATATTGTAGAAAAGACAGCATCCACACTACACATATTCATACACTGACGAACTACTCATAGGGTTAGTACTTCTGTTCTGACTCAGTGAGGAAAGCAATGGCAAACTACCACACTCCTCGTCTTGCCTAGTACGCCTTGGGTTTTTGAGGGTATCTACCCACATAATCTAACGGTGGTACAATTTCAGGATCCAACCAGCCTTCGGGCTGACTACCTAACAGACAAATATAAACCTGACTAATCAACTACAGTATATTTCACAATACCATTTTAAAACCTTTTTAGTGTTAATTTAGCCCCGTGTACTTGGGTGTGTGTGTAATTTTGTCTGATAACCTGTGTTATTGGGCTGTATTAGTGTTTGCATTTGTAATACAGGCAAGGCTTGGGAAGTTAAGCCTAGTCCACACCGGCAGATTTGTTTGCATACTGTATGCAAACTGTTTGAAAACTGTATGAAGACTGTATGTATACTACTTTGGAGTCCAGTATGCAGACTGTATTGTAACATTGTATCCGATACAAGTAGCCTATGTTATTTGTTTTGCGTCCACACCAGAATTAGACCTCTAGTCCACATTCATACCTTTACCACAGGGTAATAATAATAATAATAATATCGTATGTCCTCGGGTGCCTGGTGCAAGCTTTGTTAACTGACACCCAGAGGGTAGCTTGCATGTCGAATTTCGTCGTTCCTTTGAACGATATGAAAGTCAATGAGGCTAGATATCTGAACTCCTTGACACTACAGCGCTTTCAAGTAGAGAATGGAGGAACTTTGTGTTGGCGGAAAATCCCGAGATTAATTTTGCCATTGAACACGGCCTACTGAATTCAAATGGGTTCTTTAACATGCCAACAACGTATGACATGAGTATCGTGATTTTTGTCGCCTTCAAAAATCACTTACCATGGCCAGGGGCGAACTTGCAATCTTGGGGTTGGTAGTCCGACACTATAACCACTCACCCACCGTGGCAAGCTACCACAGGGTGATTTCTTATAAAGTCTGCGAATGTGTAAATTGGGCGATCAAAGTGAAACGATCATGGTGGGAGGGGGATTGTGTTTAAATGTACCTCTTGTATTAGTCGAATTATTAACCAAAATACTCATTTTAGTAATATTTCATATAACAACCGCTATTTTCTTTTTGTGGGGAGGGGGTGAAATTTGACACCCCGCCGGTAGCACCACTAAACAACATTTTGTGGCAATATAATGAGATCACTGTTTGGTCATTGGTTGGACATGTTTCAAGGCCTAATTAGTTTTGGTCCCTTCATCAGCCGATATGAATTAATAAATGTCAAAGACACACGAAATGTATAGCGTAACAACAAAAAGTCCCTTGTTATTAAACCTTATATGGTGCACAATAAAGAAGGATGGGAAATTGAAACTAACTCAACACAATATGATGTGGAAAAACGTGGCTAGCTGGATGCTTCTGTGGTTTGTATCCGGTCTACAGTTTCAAAACACGTCCACACAGGAAGACTTGAGACAAAATACTTGTTTCTTGTATGCGTGTTTTCCATTTCGTTGGAAAACAGAAAACATTGTATCTTGTCCCTTGAAACAAGAGATTTGTTTGTCATTTGTATGTCAATTGTATGCAAACTGTATGCACACTGATTCCAAACATCACTCGAGTCCCTCGATTGTATGTAGAATGTTTTCAAAACGTCTGCAAACATCCCGCATACAACTGAGAAACATTTGGGAAACTGTCTGCATACAATGTTTCTGGAAACAAATCTGCCGGTGTGGACGAGGCTTAAGAAACCATTCCGGCATTTGCCTAGAGTAGAAGTGGGAAGACACAGAGAACCACTTCCAGCATGGCTGAGCAAAGAATCGAACCCACGCCTACTTTTCACATTTTGCAAAAATGAGGAAAAAGTAGACTTATGAGATCGATCCGGGAAAATGTGTGTCTGTCTGTCTGTCTGGCTGTGTGTGTCCCCCTAAATGGCTGCAGCAATCAAAACCAAATTTAGTATGAGTAAAGATGTGCACCGGAATAGCACACGTCCATATTTGAAAATGATGTCAGTGCTACCAACTGCTTAAAAAACGCACTAGAAATTTGAGCTCCATGTTGGATATCTTGCAAGGTATGCATGGGAGCTATTACAAAATTGGCACACATGTAGATAATACTATTTCAGTTTAATTTCCAGGAGGCCAACCATGACAGTGTTGCCAAAATAATTTTAAGCCTTCTGATAGGTCAAATGTTTAAATGCATATAACTTCTATACTATCAATTGGATTTCAACCAAATTTTGTATGTAATATCTGTACATAAACAGATATGCCTGAGCGTATTCTTAAGAGCCACCAGGGCTGCCAACTGTTAATAATTGCTCTCTCTATTTTTTTTATCCAAATACCAATATATCAGAAAGTATGCAAGCCAACAGCTTTAAACTACGCACACGTATATTCTGACATTTTAGATTAATTTGGAGTAACTTATATACGTCAGTTCTACCAACGTGATTATAAGCCTGCTGATAGTACCAATTTTTAAATACATGTAACTTCTATACTATCAGTTGGATTTCAACCAAATTTCGTATGTGATATGTGTACCATAACAGATATGACTATAAGTATTGTTAAGAGCAATCAGGGCTGCCAACTGTTAATAAATGCTGTCTATATTCTTTTTACCCTAATATCAATATATCAGAAAGTATGCAAGCCAACAGCTCTATGCTTTGCACACTATAGCACCTGACATTCTAGATTAATTTGGAGTAATTAATACAAGGCAGTGCTGCCAACATGATTCTATGCCTGCTGATATGTCCAATTTTAAAATACATGTAACTTCTATACTAACAAATGGATTTCATCCAAAATTGGCACAACAAGATATCATAATAATTCAGATTATTTCTGACCAGCACACGCATGGTATTGTTGGCAACATGCTTTTAGGCGTCCTAATAGATCCAGTGTCTAACTGCATGTAACGTCCATTGGACTTCAACCAAATTTTGTATTCTGTACCTTAAGAGGAGGAACTAAGAATATATTCAGTCACCAGGGCTGCCAACTGTAGTGCTCTATTAGGCTACATTATACCAGGTATATTTTGAACTAATTAGATATGTCGATATTACCAACTTAATTTCGTCATTATTCTAGATAGGTTCATATACTGTAGAATAATCATTGGCATGAAAAGTAGGCTGTATAGTTCTTCACGGAACTTCTTGTTTCACACGAGCGTGAGAGCCAGTGAACAGATTTACCCGTCCCAGCTCTGAGGTGCACTATCGTATTCATAGATAGCGTTACGAGAACTGTGAAATACATAGCAGACACGCAGCGCCATGCGGAGAGTATTGGAATCAAACAGCGTTCTCTCCAGCAGGGTCCGACTGCCAATTATATGCAAGAATTATTGGCCTAAGACAATTCTCTTACCATTGTTGTCTAAATACTGTATATATTTAGATGTATAAGAATATTTTAAATCCAAATAAAATAAATCTTTGATTATACATGTACTTTGTTAGTATTTAAGAGATTTAAACATTTTTCACACTGATAGTTTCAGAATACATTTCTTGATATAAATATATACGGTCGCAATATCAGCGTCGTAAAACAAATTAAATATCACCGTTAAATTGATGCAATACTGAATAGTTGTGCCAACGGCCGCAAGTGCGCGTTACGCTGAAAGCAAACATTCTATTGTTAATTGCACTTCATTGTTACCAACTCTTGTCTAGTGTTAAAAAATAATCCCTAGAAAGTTACTACTAGACCGCATCACCTCAACAGAACGTATTTTTCAACTCTACTGCAACGTGACATCTGAATGAACATATTACAGCACTACCAACTCGACTTTTAGTGACTAATCAAGATCCTAAAAAGTCAGTACATTTACGAAACGCCACATCTTCCTTCACTTTCAATACAGTACAGTTGTAATACTTAAAGGTGAAGTCTGACAGTTAGTGCTGGAGGGAGGAGCATTGGACGTGCCATTTCACGCGGTTGCCACATTCCTGCATTCCATACCCTACCCTTCTCACTTCCGGCTGGCTTGTTCGTTCGTTCATTCTGACCGCTGTGTTTTCTTGTAGACTAGCTGACCAGACCATGACTGACTTGGTCTTATGTTCGGTTTTCTTTAACAGAGGTCGGGCTGAAAAGCTCAGACAGCAGAGCGCTGGCTTTATGAGCTCAACTTGGCAGGTTCGATCCTGGCTCAGTAAGAATATATGTGCCGGCGAATAGCATCCTCTTTAAACGGATCCAGATTTGTAATTCTGGAGGTTCTATGCCGCTTCTTTCCAGGCGTGGACAGTTTAGATGAACCCTCTTCTGAGTTGTTATATTTCTCCATCGTAACTCTTGTCACAGTTCTTTTACTAACTCTAAGAGTATTCGCAGCGCGTTCTTGAACTGTCTGGAATGGAATTAAAGGCACATTCCTTTCCGAAAAACTCTTAGCCTCCTCTTCAAAGAATTCCCTTGCGGCACATATCATTTCTCATCCTTGGTGGTGAATTGTCACACCATGGCCGGCGGTATTTTTTTCATGAGGTGGACGAGTTCTGGGCCTCCCTCTCCCTCGAGGAGTATTCATAATGCTCGATATATATATTGCAATACAATAATTGTAGGTCTACGTAATTTGTATTTAAAATACCGTTAGATACTTAATGACGGCCTCCAAACAGAAACAGAAATAGAATAACACTCACACTGAACTGCTTGTGACAAGATCTAACTCAGAAGTGAGAGATTTGGCAACTCTACAAACTCCTCCTCAACACGAGCTGACCAGAGGGCTCATCTCCATGGCAAGCGCAGTCGCCCCACCCCGTTCCCATGACAACCATACCCCCACCTCTCTTTAACCCACCCCGGTAGGCAGTAAAATGACCTCGCTCTAAGAACTGTCAGACTTCAACTTTAAGTATTACAACTGTAGTCGCATAAACCTAAACTTCGCCAGACTTCAACCTACAGCATGCCGGGAACTCCGGTTCCCACAGGCGCCGGGAAGAGCGCTAGTAGCTCTCCCAGCCGGAAACGACGGGACCGTAAGAAGAGGAACTGGGACAGAGAAGCCACCAGGGAAACAACCACTGCCGAGCCACTCCTAGGACAGGACATCCGCCCAGCCGGAGAGTCCGACTCCGAGAGTGACACGGACTCCAACAACGCCACAACCCACCGCAGCCGCTCCAAGAAGAGGACCACCGCACCGCACCGACACTCACCTCACCGTTTGACATCGTGTGCGGTAATTATCCGACGACACCAGAGCTTCCAAACCCACCTCCAGTTGACTCCGTCTCTTATCCGCCCTCTCACCTCCTGCACGGTCACTCCTTCCGCAGACCCCATCCCTACTACCACATATGCCACCATTGCTGCCCCCATTCAGCCCATCTCCACTATTCCCTTCACCTCTTATCAATCACCCATAATGTACACCCCCAACTTCACTACCTCGCAGGCTTCTTTTTCTCCTTCCTCCTTTCCAATTTAATCTCCCTTCAAATATCCCCAACTACTTCCAACCTGCAAGCCAATCCAGACCCCAACCCACTCCATCTTCATTTGCTCTCCCACAATCCACTCCTCCCTCTCCTCCAACTCTTCTGAGCCAAACCATCCCCCCTCCAACCACCCCCACCTCTCAACAACAAGACTCCACCTGCACTTACAGACTGTCCAACTTCAGCGAACCACGTCCTGAAATCCGGCGAGTAGCCGCCATTCTTCGCTCCTTTCTTCCAGCTACTTCCATTCTCCAACTTATTCCCCAACCCCATGGCATCATCCTCAAAACCCGAGGTGATGCCAGAACCACTCTCATCCACAAGATGGGTCTGGCTCGTCTAGGAGAACACGTCTCCCTTGAACTCCTTCCCCCCAAGTCTACCATTCTCCCCCTCCTCTTTGTAGTCATTTGCGGAGTGGACACCAGTTACAGTGACGCTGACATTCTTACAGAATTGCAGTACAACACCCTTAATATACATAAGGTATTGTGCATTAAGAGTGACACCATCGACCCCGTCACTCCCCCTCAATCATCTGTTTCTCCTTCACGCCCCTCCATCGAGGATATGATCCGTTTTACGGCCATATGCTTACAAAACCTGCTTCCCTTCGACCGCCCCCGGGTATTGGAAATTTTACATTTTGCAGCCCGTGCCACGTTCAGCCTAAATATGCAGGCCACTATCTCTGGCCAGAAAATTCATTTTCACTTCCAGTCAATGTCCAATATTTAAACCATTATGGCTACTATGGGAAATAAGAGTACCTTCCGCTGGCGCGCTTTACCATAACATCTGCTCCTTGAAAACAAATCGCCCCTTTCTCGATCTCCAAATTCAAATATACAGTCCCGCAATCTTCATACTCAATGAAACTTTTCTGACCAGTAATCAGAAACCAGTCTTTCCCCAATATACCCTTTACCGTGCTGATCGGCCCAACGCCGCTCGGGGAGGAGTAGCTATTGGAGTCCATAAGTTTTTCCCATCCCGTCTTCTTCAACCCAAGGAGTAATAAGGAGAGGCCCTAACGGCAAGGAAGTGAAGCCAGAAGTTACTCCTTCACCTACGGTATGCTCAAAACATTGCGGTAGTCCCATAAGAAAAGTATGTAATGGTGTGACGCACGTACTTAAAACTGGTGATATTTCGCGTGTGGGTCGAAATGTCGACATATGGGGCATATGTTTGCACAAACAGAACTCCCACCTGCCAAAGTAATGTCATTTCACAAGTAAATCCACTTTATTTGCCATTTATTGTGTTAAGTTTTCATCCTTAGAGAAGCCTCCTCACGGTACTGTTCTACTATCATTCGTTAGATGTTCAAATAGTGGCATATGTGTCCACCAATATAATTATTTCGATTGCTAGGAATTAATTACGGATATTTTCCTCCGTTTCTTACTGGAAATAGTTTCTGCTTGTCAATTAATGAACGGTATTACTGTAATCTAATTACCTCAATCTATTTTCAACGTGACTTGAGTTCTAGATTTATTGCTCGTGGGTGTTAGAAGATTGATATGACATTATTTGCATATTTTAGTGATAATCTCAAACCTCAGCCTAGACGTTGTTTATTTTGTTACCGGAACTGAACTGGCCTATTTTTTTAAAATCATCGTGCAATAAAAACAATAACGCCACCACCCAATTAGTTCGCATGCCTTCAATATTTTAAATTTATTTAATTTATTTAATACACATTCGTGAATGTAATGGCAGGCCTACTGGTATCTCGGTAATTATTTGCCTATTATTTGGTATAAGTTAAGAATAGTGATGGGTGTCTGGTTGCTTGAAATCCCACAATAATTACAGGTCATAAAAACTGCATACCGGTATAATACATTCATTTCCCATGTGCTATACTATATAAAGATCGGTGTATTGCTCTAGTTTATATTGTAAAATTAAACGTTTTATGGCAGTTTACATGATTCTCGATTGCGACGAAAAGTATTGTGACTGCCGTACACTTCACGCTAGCCAGCAAAGATCAACAAATATTCCTTGATTTCCATCGTCATATAGGCCTACCTTACAATTTCGTAGTATAGGCCTACCTGCACATGAATCTTTTTCTTTCGTAGTTCCGCCCCTTAAAGCAACAATAACTAACTAACACGAATCTTTTACTGGTAATCTTACTTAAATTCCACTAATAAATAAGTCTACGGTACCGTAGACTCAATTTACCGCTCGAGCCGGGCAAGTATGGGGCCGTGGTCAGTGCTTCAACTCTCGGCATGCTATAGCGCTGACAGGGCGCCTCCTTATTACTCCTTGCTTCAACCCCAACGTTTTGTTCATATTCATGAAATATTAACAGTCATGGTTTACTTTCCCTCTACCCCTGTCATCGTCGCCACAGCATATAGTTCCCCACGTTCCCGCCCACCCTTTGAATATCTTGACTTTCTGGACAACACTTTTCAACACTATATGTTCGCTGGTGATATTAACATCAATTGCTTCAATACAGCTGAGGATGATTTACTTGAAACCTTCACCACTTCCATGCGCGGAAAACGAATAGCTATTCCTCCCCATACCATGGTAAGATTTCAGAGCACCCCGGAGATAGTCTTCGCTTCCTCCACCATAGCCCAGAACTGTTCTATTGATTTAGCTGGCCCTGCCGGTAAAGACCATGATCCTTTCTATATTAAGCTTTCCGCCCTCACTCTCCCCCGTTCCCTCTCCACCCCACCTCCATCATTTATGAGACCAAATTTTCCAAAGACAAATTGGGAAGCTTATCATACATACGTTGAAGAGTCACTTTCTCAGGCTGCAGTCCCACTGAATACCGAACTGCTGTTCGATTTAATCACACTCCTGGAAACCACCATAGCCTCCGCTGACCGACTGTATGTCCCCAAGACCAAAATTACCCCGAGCAAGCCACCTATTCCGGCCAAAGCAATCCAAATTCTGAAACTCTCCCGTACCTATTATAGGGCCTACCTCAGGATTTTTGACCCTGACCTACTGACAAGACACCGACAATACCAAAGATATGTCCGATCCTATATCAAAACCATAAAGAGAAAGAAGTGGATTGACTCTTGCTCCCGCCTAGCACAGGAAACTCAAGCTCGCCCCTTCTGGAAAACGTTCAAACAACTTACTGGAGAAAAAAAAAACCAGGAAAGCCAGTACCCTATCCGAGGGCACAACAGTCATTTATTCTCCGACAAAGACAAAGCTGACACTTTTGCCCACTACTTTACTGACATTTACAGTGACGCACCCCATACCCGACATGATTACTCAAACCATGCGACTGTTTACGAGCAAACTGACCCCCATCTCCCCCTCTTGACACCCAGTTTTGACCACATACCGACCTTAGACCCCGAATCACCACTAAACCAACCCATTACGATCGACAACATTTCATTCCAGCTAGGCAAACGACGCAATACTGCTCCCGGGACAGACGGGGTGGTTTACCAACACATTCAACAAGCTCCTCTCATCTTCCTACATTTTCTAGCCATAGCTTACACACTAATTCTACATACCGGTAACTTCCCTTCCCATTGGAAGACAGCCAAAATTATCTTGTTTCTTAAAACAGGTAAACCTCCATCTCTTCTTTCCTCCTACCGGCCAATCAGCTTGCTATCCGTTTTCACTAAACTGTTTGAAGCCATCTTAGCCCGTCGACTTTACACATTCCTCAATTCCATTAACGTCCCCCCCCCCCCTCAAGCAGGGTTTCACCCTCAATTTTCCACACAAACTCAATTCTTTCGATTAGTCAGCCCCATATCAACTCCGGCTAACCTGCGGCCCTCCTCCTTCTAGTTCTTGAAAAAGCCTTCGATCTAGTATGGCACCGTGGTCTCATTTTTAAACTAATGTCCCTCCACCTCCCACGCTTCATTGTTCGCCTTCTCAGCAACTTTTTACTGGACAGGCGAGCCTTCATACAAATTAGATCTGCGTCCTCCTCCACCTTCACTCTCTTTTCAGGAGCTCCTCAAGGCTCCCCGCTCCTCTATTTAATCTACGTCCATGACATGCCCCAACCCAACCAGTTCTCTCAGCTCTTTCAATACAGCTCTGCTATCATTCGCAAATAATCTCACAACCCTCAGCAATCGTCTCCAGGCTTACCTAAATACACTGGTTGCCTGGTTCCCTAAATGGCACCTCACTATTAATACCACCAAAGCCCAGTTAGTTCTATTTGGCCTCAAGTCTACCATCAGCCATTACCGACCATTCCGCCTCAACATCTTCGACGAAGCCATTACTCCCTCCCGCCAGGCAGTGTATTTGGGAGTCACACTTGATCACCAGCTCTCCTGGAGACCTCACATCAAACAACAAGCCCACAGAGCGCGCCAACGTTTGGCGCTAATCCGTCGACTGAACGTGGTTTCCTGGGGTCTTAGCCCACTTCAGCTCATCCATAACTACAAGGTCTTCATCCGTCCATTGCTTACTTATTGCTCATTGGCCTGGATAGGGGCTAGCTTACCCCAATATCAAATTTTAAATTCTATAGAACACTTCGTCTTGAAGATTGCATTTGGCCATCCTCTTGACACGAACAGCAATCTGTTAAATTACCCCAGGACCCTCCCCTCACTCTACCGTCACCTTCACGAACTCCGCCTACGTTCCCTGCAGTCACTACTGTCGACCAAAATATTATGTGCACTCGAGTTAGAAGGTTGTTTGTGAAGTAACCAATAGACCTATATAAAATCCAATAACATCATCATTTTCGTCGTTCTATTGTACGTTAACTCATGTAGGTTTGGAATTTTTAATTTACATTTTGATATTTTTTGTCGCAGTTGGAGCACAAAAAGTGCACGTTTTTAAGCGTGTTTCAACCATGCGTCACATTTAAGAATTATTATCTCAAAAACCCGTCATCAGATCGAATCCAAATTTTAACACAATATACATTGGAATGTTGTATAACTGGTTTATTAATTTCAAAATTTTGCGTGTCCAAGAAAAAAAAGTTGTTATCATTTTTGTAAGGTAACTTTTTCTCGGCTCAGGGTGGTTGAAAAATGTAGTTCTTGGTTGCGATGTAATCCTTATACATCAAAAAGTTATGCTGTATGACTGTGAAATACGTAAATTAACTCACTTATTTTATATCGGTTTGTATTTGTAGGCGGAAATAACACATCGTTCACCAGCAACCCGCTTCCGGAAGAGCTGTACAGCGTTTTAGGTAGATTTCATTAGAAAGCTAACTATTGCAATGGGTACCATGTTTCGACTTCCGGAAAATTTCGACATATCTTCGCGTTTCACATACCCCAGACCCCAAAACCACCGTCAGTTCAAAAGTTTATATATAATTTATGTATATATGTATCTATCTATCTATCTATCTATATATATATATATATCAGTTTCTTGTGGACACGATAACTGCCGTAATTTTGCACCAATCACTTTGAATTTTTTACATAATATGTATCCCTATAAAATCTCGGTCGAGTTCGTTAATGGGCAAAATCGGTCGAAGGGAGTGAAAATGGGGGGCTTTTTTTCGAAAAAGTGAAATTTCGCTATAACTCTCTTAATACGTGAAATATCGAATCCCTTCAAAGTTCATAATATGTGTCGGATAAGTGCCAAAAATTTATGTCAAATAAGTTTTTTGATAGCACCAACCATTGACCAAAGGGGTGGAAAAAAGTGGGTTTTTCGGAAAACATTAATCATACCTCTCTTAATAGGCACAATATCAAAACCGTACAAAATGGAAGATATTCCCCTAATAATTACCTAAAACTTTTGTCTGAAAGAATTTTTGATATGACCCACCATTACGCCAAGGGATGGGAAAAATGATTTCGGAATTTTAAACAAGTAGTTCCGTGAAGAACTATACAGCCTATTTTCATATATCCTACTTATATTAACTGCCACAATCAACATACAAAATTTCAGTTTAATTGCTGTAACAGATTCGTAGATATTGAGAACCGTCTAAATATTTCAGATGGTCGCCAGGTTGGATTTTTATTTTTGTACTATTACATTAAGATTATTGTGTACGTGTGGTATTCAAACTTCAATCGCATGATTAGACAACAAGAAGTAAAAACGAGATTTTAAAATTACGCACAGCAGCCATCTTGTGATAATGCAAACCATTGAAATAAATTAGATGCCAGTGGATCAACATTTGTATAAGCATTTAACGTGCAACGTTTCACGGCACTCGGATAGTTAATTCGCGAGAAACGTCCATTTAAATATTTATACTTCGCGTCGCCGCCATGTTGGATTTGTGCTCACCAGGTTCCTGAAAGTCCTATAGGTGAACATATGTTCATAGTCTCTATGAACATAAAAAAATCAGTTTGGTTGCTGTAAAAGATTCATAGATATTGAGAACAGTCTAAATATTTCGGGAGCTCACCATTTAGGAGTGTTATGTGTATAGGCCATAGAGTTATGTACCATTCAAGGACAATTATTGCATAGGTTCATTATTCAAACTTTCACTTCGATCGCATGATTACGACACAAGAAATTAAAACTTAATTTTAAAATTTCGCACAGCCGCCATCTTGAGGTTATGTAAGCAATTGAATTACATTAGATGGCAATGCATTACAATCTGCAAAATCAATTACTGTACCACATTTCACTGCGCTCAGAGAGTTAAATCACGAGAAAAGTCAATTAAAATATTTTAAATTCGCTTGGTCGCCATGTTCGTTTCGTACTTTACAGGTTTATGAAATATGCATAGGTATACCTGTATCAGTACCCTTTATCACCGTACAAAATTGCAGGGTGATATCTGTAATAGTTTCGGAGATATAGAATGTCAGTGAAATATTTCGCACAGCCGCCATTTTGAGGTTATGTAAACAATTGAACTAAATTAGACTCCAGTGCATTACAATGTGTATAAACATTTGCTGTACCAAGTTTCATTACATTTAGATAGTTAAATCGCGAGAAAAGTCTATTTAAATGTCTCAACTTCGCTTGGCCGCCATGTTGGTTTTGTAGTCACCAGATTTAGAAAGTCTCATAGGTGAACTTCTAGTAGTGCCCTTTATCACCGTACACAATTTCAGGGCGATATCGGTAATAGTTTCGGAGATATTGAATGCTAGTGAAATATTTCGCACAGCCGCCATGTTGGATTGGAGAGACGTAACAAAATTTGAAGGGCACGGTCGAGGTCGCCGGGAATAGTGCTATGAACTTCCCGAGTTTCATTGAAATCGCTCCAGCCGTTTCGATTTTATTAGGGGGGGACACACACACGAATCACACACACACGCACGCACACACACACACACACACACACACGCACACACACACGGACAAAAGGTGATCTCATAAGCCTATTTTTTCAAAATTGAAAATAGGCTAAAAATCCCAAGTCCCATCAGAGGTTACCATAACAACGCTTTTAAATTGATAAGGGATGATCTATCAGAGGTTGCCAAGACAACGCCATTGACGAGATCACATTCATTTTTAGCCTACTTTTCACATTTTGCAAAAATGAGGAAAAAGTAGACTTATGAGATCGATCCGGGAAAATGTGTGTCTGTCCTTCTGTCTGTCCTTCTGTCTGTCTGTCTGTCTGTCCTTCTGTCTATCTGGCTGTGTGTGTGTGTCCCCCCCCCCCCTATCAACTCCTAAACGGCTGCAGCAATCAAAACCAAATTCAGTATGAGTAAAGATGTGCACCGGAATAGCTCACGTCCATATTTGAAAATGATGTCAGTGCTACCAACTGCTGAAAAAACGCACTAGAAATTTGAGCTCCATGTTGGATATCTTGCAAGGTATGCATGGGAGCTATTCCAAAATTGGCACACATGTAGATAATACTATTTTAGTTTAATTTCCAGGAGACCAACCATGACAGTGTAGCCAAAATAATTTTAAGCCTTCTGATAAGTCCAATGTTTAAATGCATATAACTTCTATACTATCAACTGGATTTCAACCAAATTTTGTATGTAATATCTGTACATAAACAGATATGACTGAGCATATTCTTAAGAGCCACCAGGGCTGCCAACTGTTAATAATTGCTCTCTTTATTTTTTTAAATCCAAATACCAATATATCAGAAAGTATGCAAGCCAACAGCTTTAAACTATGCACACGTATATTCTGACATTGTAGATTAATTTGGAGTAACTTATATACGTCAGTTCTACCAACATGATTATAAGCCTGCTGATAGGACCAAATTTTAAATACATGTAACTTCTATACTATCAGTTGGATTTCAACCAAATTTCGTATGTGATATGTGTACCATAACAGATATGACTATAAGTTTTTGTTAAGAGCAATCAGGGCTGCCAACTGTTAATAAATGCTGTCTATATTCTTTTTACCCTAATATCAATATATCAGAAAGTATGCAAGCCAACAGCTCTATACTTTGCACACGTATAGCACCTGACATTCTAGATTAATTTGGAGTAATTAATACAAGGCAGTGCTGCCAACATGATTCTATGCCTGCTGATATGTCCAATTTTAAAATACATGTAACTTCTATACTAACAAATGGATTTCATCCAAAATTGGCACAACAAGATATCATAATAATTCAGATTTTTTCTGACCGGCACACGCATAGTATTGTTGGCAACATCCTTTTACGCGTGCTGATAGATCCAGTGTCTTACTGCATGTAACGTCCATTGGACTTCAACCAAATTTTGTATTCTGTACCTTAAGAGGTGGAACTAAGAATATATTCAGTCACCAGGGCTGCCAACTGTAGTGCTCTATTAGGCTACATTATACCATGTATATTTTGAACTAATTAGATATTTCGATATTACCAACTTAATTTCGTCATTATTCTAGATAGGTTCATATACTTTAGAATAATCATTGGCATGAAAAGTAGGCTGTATAGTTCTTCACGGAACTTCTTGTTAGTCTACTTTTCACACTTTTCAAAAATGAGGAAAAAGTAGACTTATAAGATATATCAGGGAAAATGTGTCTGTCCTTCTGTCTGTCTGGCTGTGTGTGTGTGTCCCCCCCCCCCTATCAACTCCTAAACGGCTGCAGCAATCGTAACCAAATTTAGTATGAGTAATGATGTATACCGGAATATCTCAGGACCATATTTGAAAAAGATGCCAGTGCTACCAACTGCTAAAAAAACGCACTAGAAATTTGAGCTCCATGTTGGATATCTTGGAAGGTATACATGGGAGCTATTCTAAAATTGGCACACATGTAGATAATACTATTTCAGTTTAATTTCCAGGTGGCCATACATGACAGCGTTGCCAAAATAATTTTAAGCCTTCTGATAAGTCCAATTTTAAATGCATATAACTTCTACACTCTCAATTGGATTTCAACCAAATTTTGTATGTAATATGTGTACATAAACATATATGACTGAGTGTATTCTTAAGAGCCACCAGGGCTGCCAATTGTTAATAATTGCTCTCTATTTTGTATCCAAATATATCAGAAAGTATGCAAGCCGACAGCTTTAAACTATACACACGTAAATTACCCGACATTTTACATTAATTTGGAGTAACTTATATACGTCAGTTCTACCAACATGATTCTAAGCCTGCTGATAGGACCAATTTTTAAATACATGTAACTTCTCTACCAACAAATGGATTTCATCCAAAATTGGCACAAAAATATATAATATTTCAGATTATTTCTGACCAGCACTCGCATGACATTGTTGCCAACATGCTTTTACGTGTACTAATAGATCCAATGTCTAAATCCATGTAACGTCCTTTGGACTTCAACCACATTTTGTATTCTGTACCTTAGGAGACGGAAGTAAGAATATATTCAGTCACCAGAGCTGCCAACTGTATTGCTCTATTAGGCTACATTATGCCTAGTATATCTTATTTCGAACTAATTAAGACATTTCGATATTACCCTCTTAATTTCGTCATTATTCTAGATAGGTTCATATACTGTAGATTAATCTATGGCATGAATCTTAATTTTAAGAAAAGTAGGCTCTTTAGTTCGTCACGGAACTTCTTGTTTCATCTGACTATGAGGAAAGCGGCTAACTGGTAGCATGCTGAACTTCTATGCCCAAGGTGCTGGTTCAAAGCCGGCCAAAGTCGCCGGATTTTCTAAGAGCGCTAAAAATCCATCAGCATGCTTTCCTTCGGAGGGGAAGTTACAACGTTCGTTGCAAGTTGCTGGTTGCGGTGGCATCTAGCAGCCAAGTTCACAGCTAGGTGTCGTTGACGTTAGTACTTGGTACAAAATTAGGTACTACTACTTAAAATTGACCGTCTGCAGACCTTACCTGAATTACAGACTAATACAGTCATCACAAATAACACCGTTTATCAGACAGATTCTACACACACCCAATGTACACGGGGTTACATGACCACCTTGTCGCAGCCCCTAAACTGAGGAACCAACCAACATCTCTGCGGGAGATAAAATTTTGCGTGAAGAAGTAACAGACTGTTAGATAGTTACACATTAGTTCCAAACCTTGCATAAGGACAGTGTGATCACAAGTATAAAAATTAACCCCAAATGACAAGAAGGTTACCATCCCCATAAGACAGTAAAATGTTAAAAGTATGCATAGAAAGACGAAAAAATGTTAACTAACCTCCAATTGTAAAATCCTTTCTCGCAATAAATGAGGTCTGATCCACCTACGAAAACCTGCATATTCTGCCTATTTTCGCCTATCCCCTAGTTTGCCCGGTGAAATCTACCTCCGCCTTCCGGCGTGCCGAGAGGATTTTTTTTTTGTCGTGTAGCCTCCTGAGAGGCCGAGTGCAGGTCTTTCTAGTCGACGCCCGTGGGCGACCTGCGCGTCGGGATGAGAGATGGAATGGATGAAGATGAATGAAACTGGGCAAGGAAGGAAGCGGCCGTGGCCTGTCAGAAGGTACTGTCCCAGCATTTGCCTGGTGTTGAAAATGGGAAACCACGGAAAACCATTTCAAGGACAGCCGACGGTGGGGCTCGAACCCACGCGTCTACCGAGTCAGCAGAGAGCTTGGCCCCTTGACCTAACGCAGCGCTTTAGCCCGCGTAGCCACTACTGTCGGTTGTACAGCGTTGCCGAAATGGAGCCCATCACGCATCATGGCGTGCCTCGCTCGAAAGTGATGGGCTCCATCACAGCAACGCTGTACAGCTTTCACAGAGCGGGTAGCTGGTGAACGATGTGTTATTTCCGCCTACAAATACAAACTGATATAAAATAAGTGAGTTAATTTACGTATTTCACAGTCATACAGCATAACTTTTTGATGTATAAGGATTACATCGCAACCAAGAACTACATTTTCCAACCACCCCGAGCCGAGAAAAAGTTACCTTACAAAAATGATAACAACTTTTTTTCTTGGACACGCAAAATTTTGAAATTAATAAACCAGTTATACAACATTCCAATGTATATTGTGTTAAAATTTGGATTCGATCTGATGACGGGTTTTTGAGATAATAATTCCTAAATGTGACGCATGGTTGAAACACGCTTAAAAACCGTGCACTTTTTGTGTTCCATCTGCGACAAAAACTGTTAAAATATAAATTAAAAATTCCAAACCTACATGAGCTAACTTAAAATAGAACGACGAAAATGATGATGTTATTGGATTTTATGTAGGTCTATTGGTTACTTCACAAACAACCTTCAAACTCGAGTACACATAATACTTTGGTCGACAGTAGTTGACTCACGACTTCCACTTACCTATGACCTTCTCATGACGCCAATTACCCGGAGGCAACGTCGCCTATCCAAACCAATTCCCCAAGCCTTGGCACTATTCCTTCTCCATCATAATATTCTCCCTGACCTCTCACACATCATTCCTCCTGACACATGAATGAAAATCCACAGCCTGCTTCCAGTCTCCGACCGGGTCAGGAATGGAATGAATGAAGCCCCCATCTAACGGCGAGGATATGAACTGTGCCGGCTGCCGAGGCCTGACGCACTCCTCTGGGGCAATGATTAAATGAATGACAGATGAAATGAAATGATAGAGGAGAGTGTTGCTGGAAAGAAAATTTGACAGGGAAAACCGGAGTACCCGGAGAAAAACCTGTCTGCCTCCGTTCTGTCCAGCACAGATCTCACATGGAGTGACCGGGATTTGAACCACGGACCCAGCGGTGAGAGGCCGGCGTGCTGCCGCCTAAGCCACGGAGGCTTCTCCTCCTGACACATATCCCCCATAAATTTTAACACAATAAACATCCAGTGTGCACAAACCGTTTGTCTTTCCATAGATTTTCCGACATTTTCTCATTGTTTTTCATCCATTCTTCTCAGCCACTTACCACCTGGCATCGGCCCCCCTTTCAACATCAAGAAAGATGATGATGATGATGATGATGATAATTGTTGTTTTAAGGGGCCTAACATCGAGGTTATCGGCCTTTCATCAAGAAAGAAGACAACTTACTCTACAAACAGACGAACTGAACCCATCTCACCGACGTTTCATCCTTCATTTCATACACATCATTTAATTATTACCTGTCATTCTATTAAATGTTGACACTTCATTTATATATTTTTAAATACTATTTACATCAAGAACAACAGCAAGATATTGAACCATTGTAATTTTATATTTATATATATATATATTTGTACATGTTTTTAGCACAATAAACAGGGTTCCCCACGGCCGAAGATCACCGTAGTTGTGATGGCGGCCAATCCTCCTTCGGAGGGCAAAACAACCCATTTTAACCCACAAAACTTAATAAAGCAAATTAAATCATTCTAGTCAGATCAAAACAGGCATTCACCCTTGCATGGTGATGGGACTATCGACTACTTTTAACCATCGACTGACTAGTCATCCGTTGGAAGAAACTATCGACTAGACAGTCGACTACTTTCAGTCGAAAGGTTACCTGAATTCACATTGCTCCTAAGCGTGTTGTTTCATGTATTCGACTGAAAGTAGTCGCTTCTAGGCAGCGTAAAAAGCACTGTAAGCCGCGGAGTTGAGTCGTACCAACAGAGGAAAGACAATCTTCTCCTTAACCGACCTATTTTTGCAGACGTTAGTTTGGACCACGCGACACTCGGCAACATGCAATTGGTGAAAGTTCTTTACTGTGCGTCGAAATGGAGGTTTAGAGAGGTGGTTTACGACGTGTAGAGTGCAGCCATAATTTCCAATGTTGCACATTTCATTTAATGCAAAATATGTCTGAGAAAATGTTCCCCGATATTGGTACAGGGCACATTACCTGTATGTACTGTGGATAAGTGAAGTAATAGAAAAATACTTAATTAGCCTAAGCGTAAATTAAATCACTATAACTGAAAGGGGGTTCTTAAGTACCGGTAACAATTCCATAGCCAACATTGAAATAATTACACTTTATTTTTTATGCCACAAAATAAATGCGAAATATTTCCAGAGTCACAAACAAGTTAGCCTATGTGTTCACTAATTTAATCTTCTCTGAGGTGCTAAGAACGTAGAGTTGAAATACGACTTGAACAAGAAAACAACGGCCTACGGTAAATACACACGTACATAGAGCACTTTAGAACAGCAACGAGAGCGAACTTTCAGTGGAGATGTGGGCAACGATGTAAATACCAAGTTTCTTTAATGCGCGCGCTATCCATGCGCTGAAACAATTGACGACCAGAACGCAAAACTATCCGAGCGCTTTCCACATGTTAAAACAATTGGGATCAGTCGTTTGCAAACGACTTGTTTATGCCACGGTGCAGATATTGTGAGTAGTCGTTGAATACATTTGACTGTTTTTTAAAGCAGTCAAATAAGTGGATGGTTTTACATTTCAGTCGACTGCTGCCAATCTCTAGTTTAAACAATTGACGACCAGGATCAATTTGAGCGTACACACTCTCCGACTTGCCATGCTATTTATTTTTGGATCCCAATATAAAATATTTCCTGTTTTAATTTTCCTGGTAAATCTACTTTATTCCATGTTTGCATCGATCATTACCATCACGCTTTGGGGAGAATTTCATAATGGTTTTCTTGTGATTCACTTATCCCGTGGAAGAATAAATGAATGAAATTCGATCATAAAGTAAATAGAACTCGAGCCATATTTGGTAAGCCCTCGTTCAAGCCGTGTAATCATTCAGGAATGCACCCATTTCTCATAGGTACAAGTCGATATATTGCGTTAAGGACTTCAAACATAACCTAAATATTTGAATGCTTAACATCCCCAATAACATCATATATATTATTTCAGTAGTATGCATCCCTCCTGCGGCGTTCACAAGAGACCGATCGTGAAAAATGAGCATTCAAATGAAAGAGAATAGACATTAGCAGTGTCTTATTGCACTATAATTTCATAAATATCTATAATTTCTTTAAAAAAATACTTTAAAAAATTGTACGGAGTGTGCGATTTGCAATCACCGTTGATGTAGGAAAATACGCTCCATAATTGCTGTCCACGGGCACTGTGACGCCTGTTTCATGTCATGTTAACATTCTAAGGTCTTTCCTTTATCCTGAAATGTACATAGTGTTCTATAATCATTTGGTTGGAATAAAAACATAACCTTTCTCCTTAAGTGTCTCATTATAAACCTATTGGGGAAAGTGTGGTTTATGAACATGCGAGATTTCTCGCACGGGTGAGCTAGTACATATATATTTGGACAACTGGATGTAGGCTATTTCATTGAAAGAATCTACGAACAAGAAACTGTATAAAACTTTAGGCTTCTACAGATATACTTAACTTATTATTTAAAGCTCTACAATAAATATACAAAACAAAATTGTAGCATGAAGTTAGCCTGAAGAAGTTGTTTGATTGGAACGACTACTTGAATTTGAATGATTCCAACGATTGCTATGTGATCAGTCGTTTGCAAACGACTTGTTTATGATACGGTGAGTAGTCGTTGAATTCCTTCGACTGCTTTCAGTCGATTGCTGCCCATCTCTACTACGCAGCGGTACAGGAGTGATTCATGGAGAGCAATATTTTTCTAGGGGGCTTGGAACAATTATTGTTATTAGTGTTTGTTAATAATAATAATAATAATAATAATAATAAAAAAAAATAATAATAATACTGTAATAATAATAATAATAATAATAATAATAATACCGCTCAATATACAACAAAAAATGCCTGTCCAAAAATACTAAACTACGTCATTATGAAACTGTTCTGAAGCCAGTAGTTATGTATGCAGCCGAAACCCTATCCCTAAATGCTAATAAAGGACTGCTTGAAGAACTGGAGAAAAAAGAGCGCAAAATCGTCAGAGGTATAATGGGATCAAATTACAAGAATGGCATCCACTATAAAAAATCCCATAAAAAAGTCTACAGTGAAATAGAGAAAATTTCAGAAACTATCCGTAAGAGGCGGGCACGGTATTACGGTCATCTCAAACGAATGGACGGAAACAGGCTGACTAAACAGATTTTTCATTTCTTTGACTCCAAACCCAAAACCTCAATGTCCTGGTTTATGAATACCAAAGACGACCTCAAAATTCTGCATCTAAAACCCGACGACGCCTTCGATAGAGAACTCTTCCGCAAAAAGATAATGAATAATGGGCTAACCCGAGATGAGACACCGAATCCGAAAAGAAGACATGGTACCACCTGGACAGCGGAGCGCAAGATGGCCCACTCACAGAGAATGAGGGAATTCTGGGCTCAGAGCAAATTGCTAAGTGTAGCAAGACTTAACGTGGTCCTAGAATGCCATAACGAATTTTATTTATTTATTTATTTATGCTGGTTTACAACAGGGTCTTTAACCCCAATAACAGTAAGCCTACAATTTTTTAAACAATAATTCTAATGTTATTCATAACTTAAATCTAAACTTAATTACATAATAATGTTATTTTTAGCTTAAATCTAATGCTGTTACATATTCTACCTTTTTATTAATTAATTACACTTATGGCAATGTGGTCATAAATACATTTACAAATTTTGGAGACTAAGATCGAAGTCTAGACTTTTATTATACATTACAGCTTTATTGTAATTACTGCAGAGTCTATAAAGCGGTGAATGTTTGTGTGACGTGGTGCATGTTTTCTTATTCCTAAAAGTTGCCCACGTTCTTGAGGATAGACGTGGGACATTGACATTCAGCAACGATAAAAAATACGAGTTATCTACCGTAGAATTCACAATTTTGTGTAAGATCTTGGAATCATTTATTTTCCTACGATCTTCCAAAGCAATAATTTTTAGATTATTCGATAAAATTTTATATGGGACCATATATGGGTAATTTCCGCTCATTTTATAATGTAGAAATCTGGCGAATCGCTTCTGTACTCCTTCTAGTGAAAATGAATGAAAATCCACAGCCTGCTTCCAGTCTCCGACCGGGTCAGGAATGGAATGAATGAAGCCCCCATCTAGCGGCGAGGATATGAACTGTGCCGGCTGCCGAGGCCTGACGCACTCCTCTGAGGCAATGAATAAATGAATGGCAGATGAAATGAAACGATAGTGGAGAGTGTTGCTGGAATGAAATTTTGACAGGGAAAACCGGAGTACCCGGAGAAAAACCTGTCTGCCTCCGTTCTGTCCAGCACAGATCTCACATGGAGTGACCGGGATTTGAACCACGGACCCAGCGTTGAGAGGCCGGCGTGCTGCCGCCTAAGCCACGGAGGCATGTACTCCTTCTAGTAATCTTATGTATTTTTTACGCCGCGGAGTCCATACCTACGCTTGCATATATTAATTTCGCCCTTACGTAAGCATTATAGAGTATAATGGCCGTTTTCACCTTCCGAAAAGGTCTTACATTTCTAATGACGAAACCTAGTGCTCGGTACGCCTCACTTGTTACCTTGTTTATGTGAGAAGCGAAAGTCAAACCTTTATCCAGTACCACACCAAGGTCACTTACCCCTTCAACCTCCCGCAGCGTGTTCAACCCCAGCTTATACTGGAAACTAACTTGATTCTTCCTTCGGGTAAATTACATTGTGACACATTTCGTTAGAAAACCAGGCGGCGTGGTTCACCGAAGTCGAAAAAGACCTGCGTGAAGTGGGAATAACCCAGGAGGATATCCAGAAACGTGTTCCACTAAAGTCGAAACTCCAAGAACATCATGGATTCCAAGAAAAGCCAAAACTAAAAAACTGGCAAGACATGACTGAAGCGAGGAAGGAACTACATAGGAAACGAATGCGGGAATACTGGGTGAACGTTAAGGCCAGGCGCAAAGACAAGGGCAGTTGAAATAGCTTGGTCCGTAGATGGGCGAAACGACAGCAAGAGGAAGAAGAAGAAGAAGAAGAAGAAGAAGATCATATGGCCTCGGGTCCCGGGTGCAAGCTTTGTTATTTGACACCCAGAGGACAGTTTGCATGTCATATTTGTTGTTCCTTGGAGCGTTATGAAAGTCAAGGAGGTTAGATATCTAGGCTAAGCTTCTGGACACTATAGCGCTTTCTAGTAGAGAACGGAGGAACTTATGTGTTGCCGGAAAATCCTGAGATTAATTTAGCCATTATGATCACGGCCTACTGAATTCAAATGAGTTCTTTAACATGCCAGCAACGTATGACATGCGTGTCGTGATTTTTGTCACCTTTCAAAAAAATCACTTACCAAGGCCAGGAGCGAACCTGCGAGCTTGGGGTTGGGGTTCCGACCCGATATCCACTCACCCACTGTGGCAAGTGGTGTTAGGGGCTTTGCGACATCGTGGTCATGTAGCCGCGTGTACTCGGGTGTGTGTGTTTGCTGGTTTGTTGAAATTGTCTGATAACCTGTGTTATTGTAAAGGCTGTATTCTACTTACAGCGGTGGCTACGCTCGCTAAAGCACAGCGTTAGGTCATGGGACCAAGCTCTCTGCTCACTCGGTAGACGCGTGGGTTCGAGCCCTACCATCGGCCGTCCTTGAAATGGTGGTTCCCCCATTTTCAACTCCAGGCAAACGCTGGGACGGTACCTTCTTACAGGCCACGGCCGCTTCCTTCCACATCCTTTCCCATCTTCATTCATTTTATCTCTCATGAACTCCTCTCATTAGATTGGCGTCAGGAAGGGCATCTGGTCGTAAAAACAATCCACCACATAGACTTTCAGCGCATCTCATCCCCGACCCGTGGAAAATGGGAATCATAAGGAGTAGACATACAATTGTGATGGCTATATTAGTGTGTATTCATAATGCTGAATTTTGGGCTTATGCCGTGTTTTATTATATTAAAATTCGACGCGTTTCGAAAGAAACCATGCCTTTCTTCGTCAGGAATAATCTGGAATACGACAATGTTGCTAAGAGAAAGCAACGAAGAACATATAGAAGGTGCCCAAAGATGGACGCCATTATAGCCCCATGTTAGGGACAACGGAAAGCAGCAGTGAATTACTTTCTCAGGGTTCTGATAATAGGTAGCCAGGATTCACTGAGATTGTAGCCGGTGTCGCGGTTGAAATTATCTGGGTGTTTACGTATTAGTGTGTAATTCAGATGAGGATTGGGAAGGAGACAGCCATGGCCTTAATAATAGGATCCATCCCGGCATTATTAGACAAAATTTCAACCACACCCAAGTACACGGGGATGATGACCAAGATGTTCCAAATACCTTTATCAAACAGCTCAAATAGATTCTCTTCGTTTCATCATAAGTTGCGTTTCCGTATGACCACCTCGTGGGGTAGCGGCTAGCATTCTTATCTGTCCCCACACACCCAAATACACGGGGCTATATGACCATGATGTTACAGGCCCTAAAATAAGCCAACACAGCAAATTTTAAGTTTGTAGTTAGAGGTTGTTGTAGATCTAATATAAGACTACATTCATTCTCATTTTTTTAGCGACTGGCGACTGGCTCAGCGGTAACGTTCTCTCCTGCTGTACCCAAGGTTATAGGATCGTATTGACGCACTGACGTTTTGAGCTGCGCTGATTTTTTTTGAGCTGCCCATGGACATTTTGAGATTCACAGATTGGTTTTTTGAGCTGCGCAGAGTAGTTTTTGAGGTGCGCAGATTTCTCTGAACTGCGCAGGTTAGTTTTTTGAGCTGCCCATGGACATTTTGAGCTGCGAAGATTAGTTTTTTGAGTTGCGTATTATTTTTTGAGCTGCGCAGATTAGTTTTTGAGGTGCGCAGATTTCTCTGAACTGCGCAGGTTAGTTTTTTGAGCTGCCCAAGGACATTTTGAGCTGCGCAGATTAATTTTTTAGCTGCCCATGGACTTTTTGAGATGCGCAGATTAGTTTTTTGAGCTGCCCATGGACTTTTTGAGATTAGTTTTTTGAGGTGCGCAGATTAGTGTTTTGAGGTGCGCAGATTTCTTAGAGCTGCGCAGATTATATTTTTGAGCTTCGCATTGACTTTTGAGCTGCGCAGATTATTTTTTGAGGTGCGCAATGACTTTTTGAGCTATTTAGATTAGTTTTTTGAGGTGTGCAGATTAGGTTTGTGCTACGCATTGATTTTTTGAGCAGCGCAGATTAGTTTTTTTGAGGTGCGCATAGACTTATTGAGCTGCGCAGATTAGTTTTTTGAGCTGCCCATTGACTTTTAGAGCTGCGCAGATTAGTTTCTTGAGTTGCGTATTATTTTTTGAGCTGCGCAGATTAGTTTCTTGAGCTGTGCATTGACTTTTTGAGCTGCGAAGATTAGTTTTTGAGATGCGCAGTAATTCTTTGAGTTGCGCAGATTAGTTTTTTGAGCTACGCATTGACCTTTTGAGCTGCACAGATTAGTTTTTTGAGCTGCGCATTGACATTTTGAGCTGCGCAGATTAGGTTTTTGAGGTGCGCATTGACTTTTTGAGCTGCGCAGATTAGCCTTTTGAGATGCGCATTGACATTTTGAGCTGCGCTGATTAGGTTTTTGAGGTGCGCGTTGACTTTTTGAGCTGCGCAGATTAGTTTTATGAGGTGCGCATTGACATTTTGAGCTGCACAGATTAGTTTTTTGAGATGCGCATGGACTTTTGAGGTGCGCATTTACTTTTTGAGGTGCGCATTGATATTTTGAGCTGCGCCGATTAGGTTTTTGAGGGGCGCATTGACTTTTTGAGCTGCGCAGATTAGATTTTTGAGCTGCGCATTGACTTTTTGAGCTGCGCAGATTAGTTTTTTGAGTTGCGCATTACTTTTTGAGCTAAGCAGATTAGTTTTTTAGCTGCGCATTGACGTTTTGAGCTTTGCAGATTAGTTTTTAGCTGCGCAGATTGGTTTTCTGAGATGCGCATGGACTTTTGATCTGCGCAGATTAGTATTTTGAACTGCGCATTAAATTTTTGAGCTGCGCAGATTCGTTTTTGAGCTGCGTATTGACTTTTTGAGCTGCACAGATTAGTTTTTTGAGCTGCGCATTGACTTTTTGAGCTGAGCAGATTAGATTTTTGAGCTGCGCATTGACTTTATGAATCCTGGCGCAGTCAGTTGGCAAATGCGAAGGAGCCGTGTCCGTAAATTTACTGGCACGTTCAAGAAACCCTTCGGGGCGAAATTCCGGCATCCTGGCGTCTCCAAAAGCCACAGTTGTTAGAAAGGACGTTAAGGAATAGCATTATTATATCTTATCTGTCGCCTTGGAGGAGCGGGTTCGATTCTCACCTCAGCCATCTTGGAAGTGTTTTTTCGTGGTTTCCCACTTCTGCTCCAGGCAAATGCTGAATGATTGTTAACTCAAGGCCATGGCCTCCTCCTTCCCAATCCTCACTTGAATTACAAATACATAGGCCACACTAATACAGACATCACAATTGCATGTCTACCCCTTATTGTTCTCGTTTTCTAATGGGGTCGGGGATGAGATGCGATGAAATTCAATGTGGTGGATGGTTTTTACGATCAGATGCTCTTCCTGACGCGTCCCCCCAGGGGCTCACATCTAGTGGGACGTGGGTTGGCAACCACGGGGCCCCAGCTGAGTCCGGCATTGCTTCCACTTACTTGTGCCGAGCTCCTCTCTGTCTTCTTTCCTGTCGACCTCACTTGGTCAACTCTTGTTCTCTTCCGACCCCGACGGTATTAGGGTATCCGAGGCCTAGAGAGTCTCTTCCTTTGCCGCCATAATTGGCCCTTGTCTCATCTTTGCTGATACTCTCCTTGTGCGAGGTGTCAGCCTTCTTTTTCTCTCCATGTTATCTCCTGCCTTCTGCTCAAGGCCCTCAAGGAGGCAGGGTGTATGTAGCCCCACCACTTCTGGTGCGCCCTAGATATTGCTACACCCTCATGGGCTCACGGCTGGTGAGTTCGGGAGTTGGCGACCCCGAGGGATTCCTGAGCCGGGTCCGGTTTTCCTCCTTGTATCCATTTCCTCTGGGGCGGATCCTCTCCTCTTTCACTTTCCTATCTGCCTTTCATGGCTCTCCTTCCTTCCAAGTCCCTCAATCCGCATTCTTCGAGGGTTAAGGGCATTTCTTTTCCTTCTGTCCTTTATTTGCCTTATTCTCCTACTGTTTTCCATTTCTTCTTCTAGTATATAAGTTAGTAGTTAGTTTTAGTTATAGTTTACATTTCATTTTCATCATTCATTATCACCCAAACCATTAGGGGCCGATAACCTAGATGTTAGGCCCCTTAAAACAACAATTATCATCATCATTATCATCTTTCTGACGGCAACCTAATGAGAGATAAAATGAATGAATATGAATGAAACTGGGCAAGGATGTGGAAGTGGCCATGGCCTGTCAGAAGGTACCGTCCCAGCATTTGTCAGAAGTTGAAAATGGAAAACCACGGAAAACCATTTCAAGGATGGCCGACGGCGGGGCTCGAACCCACACGTCTACCGAGTTAGCAAAGAGCTTGGCCTCAAGACCTAACGCTGCGCTTTAGCGAGCTTAGCCACCACTGTCGGTAATACAGACATCACAATAACACAGGTTATCAGACAAAATAACGACAAAATTATGAGCAAGATGTTCCAAGACATTAATCAAACAGCTTGATTAGATGCTCTTCGTCTCATCATACGTTGCGTTTCCTTATGAAAACCTCCTGGTATAGAGGTTAGCATTATCCTGAAGTCGAAGTGTGTAACCACGGAAAACCGCCTTTGAATTGATTGAAGTGGGAATAGATCCCTTCTGTTGTCAGTTTTACTGGTGGGTAGCCCCGTTTCAACACTCAGTGCGTATTCGAATTCCTTGGCAAAGCCTGGAATCGAACTCGTGACCTTGAGGACTGGAGTCTCTCAATGCCTAACCTAAGAAATGAAATGACAATCCACAGCCTGTTTCCAGTCGACCGACTGGGTCAGGGAATGGAATGAATGAAGCCCGGAAAATAATCAACAGCAACAAATAGGGAGCTCGATTTGGATTTGGCAATTAATTCATCGTACGAATTGGTGAATAAATGTCCACAGAAGCGTGAACTTCATTGATTTCCCTGTAATAACTCGGTTTAAAACCAAGTTGGTTTAATGCAGTATGAAATTCTGAGGGAACAATTAATACAAGATCTGAAAGTGTTGCGAATCAGAGGTATTTGCTGCGCCCATTAGAAAGTGAGAAGGTGAAGAATTAGAGAAACACAGACTTCAGCAAGAGTAACTTACAGCTGTGAAAGGAACGCGCTTTCTTCTTGAGGGCGTAATGAAGGTCATTAATATTCTGCTTACTAAGCAAGACTGATGCATTACTGCATTGTTAACATAAGAGAGAACATATCTACAACGTTTGAAACTAAAGTGGCTTCTCTCTAATAGGGAGGCGTAGTAGGTAGCATGCTGAGCTTCTATGCCCAAGGTCGCGGGTTCAAACCCGGCCGATGTCGTCGGATTTTTTAAGAGCATTCAAGATCCCTCAGTATGCCTTCCTTCGGAGGGGAAGTAAAGCCATGCCATAGATTTATGGCATGTAAAAGAACCTTCCACTAATTACACTTGTGTGAAGCTAAATTATAGGTTAGATTTGACTGCTCTTAGGTTCCAACGTTCGTCACCAGGAGCCGACTGTGGTGGCATCTAATGTAGTTTGTTGTTGTTGTCGTCGTGTGGCCTCCTGAGAGGCCGAGGGCAGGTCTTTCCAGTCGACGCCCGTGGGCGACCTGCGCGTCGGGATGAGAGAAGGAATGGATGAAGATGAATGAAATTGGGCAAGGATGTGAAAGGAAGCGGACGTGGCCTATTAGAAGGTACCGTCCCAGCATTTGCCTGATGTTGAAAATGGGGAAACCACGGAAAACCATTTCAAGGACGGCCGACGGTAGGGCTGGAACCCACGCGTCTACCGAGTCAGCAGAGAGCTTGGCCCCATGACCTAACGCTGAGCTTTAGCCAGCGTAACCACTGCTGTCGGTATCTAATGTAGTAACCAAGTTCAGAACTAGGTGGTCGTTGACGGTGTCGTTTGGTAGCAAAAGTTGTAACTACTTGAAAATCGAATGTCTGCAGTCCTTACTTGAATTCAAATCAGGCTGGCGGACCCATGCGAGAAATCACACTTTCCCCAATAGGTTTATAATGAGACACTTAAGGAGAAAGGTTTTATGTTTTTATTTCAACCAACACGATTTACATTTCAGTTAGAATTCCAAGTTCTACGTTCCCTAACTTACGAAGGCAATCATTGAAAATTGGATCATCATAACACTCACCGGTTGTTCGATATTTATGAAATTATACGAATTGAGCACTCATTCCTGTTTCTGAAATCCATGCAAAATGGTAAAGGAAAGACCTCAGAATATTAAAATGACATGAAACAGGCGTCACAGCGGGCAAAATGTGAAGTGGACAGCAATTATGGAGCGTATATTCCTACAGAAACAGTATCTGCAAATCACACACTTCTTACATTTCTTTAAAAGTCATTTTTTAAAGAAATTATAGATATTTATGAAATTATAGTGCAATTCGTCACTGCTAATGTCTATTCTTTTTCATTTGAATGCTCATTTGTCACGATTGGTCGCTTGTGAGCGCCGCAGGAGGGATCTATACTACTGAAATAATATATATGATGATGATGATGATGATGATAACTCACACCAATACAGCCATCACAATTAACACCGGTTATCAGACAGATTCTACTCACACCCAGAGTACACGAGGCTACATGACCGCGTAGTCGCAGCCCCTAAACTGAGGAACCAACCAACCATCTCTAATAGAATTTGTACTTTTAATCGATAAATTTCTCTTATCGACTAATCGATTAATCAAAGCAGAAAAATCGATTAATTGTTACAAATATCGATTAATGTAGATTTTATAAATAGCACAATTCATTCGCTGTATCTTTAATAAATTCGTTGTTGTTGTGTTGTTGATTCTGTAGGATCTTTGCGACATCGTGGTCATGTAGTCCCGTGTACTTTGGTGTGTGTATAATTTTCCTGATAACCTGTGTCACTGTGGTGTCTGTACTAGTATGTGTAATTGAGGTAGGATTTGTGTAGGAAGTGGCAGTGGCCTTAAGTTAGGTACCAAATCGCCATTTTGCCTGGTGTAGCAAGTGGGAAACCACGCACAACCATGATGGCTGAGGTCGAGAAAAAGACCCCCAGCTCTCCACAGTTTTGCCACATGAGGCTGAGTGTACCCCGTTTCGGCCCTCAGACCAGAATTAAATTTATTGGCAGAGCCGGGAATTGAACCCGGACCTCCAGGGTAACAGTCAAGTATGCTAGCCACTACTCCACAAGGTGGTCTGTTTTATTTTAGTGGTACTTTTTACTTGACTTGAATACTTACTTAATTACTTAAATTCTTACCTAAATACTTAAGTACTTAAATTCTTACCTAAATACTTACCTAAGTACTTAAATAATTTCCTAAATACTTACTTAAATACTTAAATAATTACCTAAATACTTACTTAAGTACTTCAATAATTACCTAAATACTTACTTAAAAACTTAAATTCTTACCTAAATACCTACTTAAGTACTTCAATAATTACTTAAATACTTAGGTAAGAATTTAGGTAAGAATTTAAGTACTTAAGTAAGTACTTCAATAATTACTTAAATACTTAAATTCTTACCTAAATACTTACTTAAGTACTTCAATAATTACTTAAATACTTACTTAAGTACTTAAATAATTACCTAAATACTTACTTAAGTACTTCAATAATTACTTACTTAAATACTTAAATTCTTACATAAATACTTAATTAAGTACTTAAATAATTACCTAAATACTTACTTAAATGCTTACCTAAATACTTACTTAAGTACTTAAATACTTACTTAAATACTTAAATTCTAACCTAAATACTTACTTAATTACTTAAATAATTACCTAAATACTTACTTAACTACCTAAATACTTAGTTAAATACTTACATTCTTACCTAAATACTTACTTAAGTACTTCAATACATACTTAAATACTTACTTAAGTACTTAAATTCTTACCTAAATACTTACTTAAGTACTTAAATAATTACCTAAATACTTACTTAAGTACTTAAATAATTACCTAAATACTTACTTCAGTACTTAAATTCTTACCTAAATACTTACTTAAGTACTTAAATAATTAACTAAATACTTACTTAATTACTTAAATTCTTACCTAAATACATACTTCAGTACTTAAATAATTACCTAAATACTTACTTAAGTACTTAAATAATTACCTAAATACTTACTTCAGTACTTAAATTCTTACCTAAATACTTACTTAAGTACTTAAATTATTACCTAAATACTTACTTAAGTACTTAAATTCTTACCTTAATACTTACTTAAGTACTTACTTAAGTACTTAAATAATTACCTAAATACTTACTTCAGTACTTAAATTCTTACCTAAATACTTACTTAAGTACTTAAATAATTAACTAAATACTTACTTAATTACTTAAATTCTTACCTAAATACATACTTCAGTACTTAAATAATTACCTAAGTACTTACTTAATTACTTAAATTCTTACCTTAATACTTATTTAAGTACTTAAATAATTACCTAAATACTTACTTCAGTACTTAAATTCTTACCTAAATACTTACTTAAGTACTTAAATAATTAACTAAATACTTACTTAATTACTTAAATTCTTACCTAAATACATACTTCAGTACTTAAATAATTACCTAAATACTTACTTAAGTACTTAAATAATTACCTAAATACTTACTTCAGTACTTAAATTCTTACCTAAATACTTACTTAAGTACTTAAATTATTACCTAAATACTTACTTAAGTACTTAAATTCTTACCTTAATACTTACTTAAGTACTTAAATAATTACCTAAGTACTTACTTAATTACTTAAATTCTTACCTTAATACTTATTTAAGTACTTAAATAATTACCTAAATACTTACTTAAGTACTTAAATTCTTACCTAAATACTTACTTAAGTACTTAAATAATTACCTAAATACTTACTTAAGTACTTAAATAATTACTTAAATACTTACTTAAGTGCTTAAATAATTACCTAAATACTTACTTAAGTACTTAAATTCTTACCTAAGTATTTAAATAATTACCTAAATAAATACTTAAATTCTTACCTAAATACTTACTTAAGTACTTAAATAATTAACTAAATACTTACTTAAGTACTTAAATAACTATCTAAATCATCATCATTTATTGTACTTAGCAAGCTCTTTAGGCCCACGACAGGAAACAAAGAAACATAACACACACATCAAATATACAACATTGCATAACACTATATTCCATTGTCGACAACCATTTTATCAGTCAGTTATTTTCCTTTCCGTTTTTCTCTGATCTCGTAATTTAAGACTGGTAGGTTATCAGCTCGAGCTCAGTGATGGGGCTGCCATGTAAGGTGCTGAGCCACCCGGTTTGGTATCAAAGTGACCTTCTTCTCGGCGAGTTGCCTTCACCACGGCTCATAGGATCTCACCTACCCTTACCAATACCTATTGGTCCTGGTCCTATGCCGTTGTCCATCTGCTGGATCATCCGCCTTTAGGGAGGATTTCTCATCCCAAGGACATAGGGTGCTCTTTTCCTCAGCTTGTTCATCTTCCCGCAAAGAAGGTCATTGGCATGGTAAATAACTCCTTATCCCGGACGCCAGAGGCTCGTCAGTTTACAGCAGTGTGTAACACGTGTAAGAAAAGGATGGCATTTGGATGAGAATTCTCTCTCCAGTCATTAAAATATACCTACTGAAAAGAACTATCAACAGGAAAAAAATTACGAGCCTTACAGTAGTCGCATATAATGTGTAACAT